>JASAND010002198.1:0-35000 GCA_030248195.1 Trissonchulus latispiculum | reverse complement strand
CAACAGTACCAAGTGTGTTGCTTCCAATATTTCAACCTTTTGCATTAACGGCTATAGGTTTTCACTCTCAGCAACATTCATTTTCTCTCACATTAAGCTGTTCATAATTTATTTATTTTTTCTGTATCAATTTTATTATAAAATTATTAAACAAGCAGAAAGTTTTGAAAGTAAGAATTTAGCAAAATATTACCAAGAGTGCATAATTGCACTATTATTAAGAAGAAGAGTAAGCCACTAGAGGGCTTCTCTTCACTGCATTGCGTAACGGTGCTCCGACCACAATACGCGAATGTTCCCCCGTTTGGGGGGGGGGTCGACCAAATCGACATCGCATATCCCCCCTCCGTTTGGTGGGGGGGGGGGTAGCCAAAAACAGGTCCCCGTTTGGTGGGGGGGGTAGCCAACAGCCAATCAGATTGCAGAAACCCCCCCTCCGTTTGGTGGGGGGGTAGAGCAGAGGATTACGGTAGTTTTTGTTCTATTCGCAAAAGGGTCCCCGTTTGGGGGGGGGGGGTTGCAAAGAGAGGTCCCCGTTTGGTGGGGGGGGGGGTAGAGCAGAGGATTACGGTAGTTTTTGTCCTTTTCGAACATGGGGCCCCGTTTGGGGGGGGGTCGCTCAAGCAGGCTAAGTTTTGCTCATTCTGATTGGCTGTTGGTGACCCCCCCAAACGGGGACCACTTTTTGTGACCCCCCCCCCAAACGGGGACCCCTTTTGCATACCCTCCCACCAAACGGGGACCCTTTTCAAAAGCCAGGATCAGCCTGCCTGCCCCCCCACCAAACGGGGAGGGGGTTTCTGCAATCTGATTGGCTGTTGCCTACCCCCCCCCCCACCAAACGGGGAGGGGGTATGATTTGGCGACCCCCCCCCCAAACGGGGGAACATTCGCGTATTGTGGTCGGAGCACCGTTACGCAATGCCAAGAAGAGGTGCCCTCTAGTGGCTTACTCTTCTTCTAATATATAGAAGAAAATCATGGACTCTTGATATTACACTTTTAGCCTAACCGATTTTTTGAAAAAGTGGATTCCTATCGTTAAAGGGACTAATTCATAATTCGGAGGGTGTACATGGCTGATTAGTATGCCAGTCCAGTGCCACCGTGGGATCTTTTGCAATCCCCCGTTCTTACAAAACTCTTAATACTTGTTACTTAATACTTAATAAGTTGTTTTGAGTTGGTACGGGGCGACCAATGGGATGAGGGAAAGTTTTATTTCCGAGTTTGGCGAAGACTTTCATGTAGGGGGTTGAGTGTTACCACGGAGTATTCCGTGCTTCTCCCGCCCTAACTTTTGATTTTATTGACCAATAACTTTAAAACGGAGTTTCTGTGGTGGTGAGTGCGAATCTGAAATCTGTTCTGCAATTCAATTTTTCGTTAATTCAGAACCAGCTACATGCTAAATGCTAAGGTTCCTCTCAAACCGTGCACAAAAAAACCGAATCCAAATCTCAACCCTCCTCCCTTAGGTGCGTTGAAATTAGCCTGTTTCAACCCCGTTTCAATCCCAAAATCTCAATCCGTATTCAATGATTAGATTGGATTGGGATCGAGTTTCAGCCCTGATTGAACCCCTATTCAAAAACTTGGATTAAGTCAACCCCGTAATGACAGGACCGGGGTTGATCTTACAATCCAGTTTTGAATCCGGATTCAGGTTTCAACCCGGACTGAAACGCTTGATAGGATCGGCCCCTGAAGTTTCAACAGTCAAAACAAGCCTTGACGGCCGTGTAGAACTGGAGTTGAGATCTTTCGTGCTAAATAGGTATTTTCTGGATATTTATTTTCTACCAATATATTACGTCATGTTAGGCCCATGATAAGCCGCCGCAGTCAGCTAAACATTCACTACAAACAGGACAACTATATAATCAATTAATAAAAGCATGCCATTTTATGGGAAATTTTATGGTTTTATCACAAATCTAATTCAAGAATGAAGTATCAAACCAGTGCCAGCTCTTTTTTGACGTCAATAGTTATTGCATCTTTGATTACTATGACAAAGCGACTGCGTTATTTGAATGCTTGGATTCGGAACAATCTTCTTTCGGCAGTTTTTATTCCTGCTGGAGCAGGAATGTATAAAATGGAAATTTGTATGTTTAGTGCAGTGTGAGTCATTTCTCTATTCGGATCCCCTATCTTCAACACAGGGCTAGCTTAGGTCAGATTTTTTTGCATTCGAATTATGCAAATTAGGTTTTAGAACCTATTTAAGCATCAGAACTGACAGCCGTCGTGCAGTCTTCGGCTGTCAGCAATCTAAACGATTGCAGATTTTTGAGCACCAGTGTAGCTTGGGAGTTACACATGGGTGCGCTAGGGAATTAGATAAGGTACTAGCTTGGGCTGGACATCAGAAGTTCAGCCCGGCATAGGCCTGCTCTCCCTGATGAAGGAAGTCAAGTGAAACTGTAAACTAAACCTGGATATTCTAACGCTTTAAAGAGCTTCAACGAAGACAATCTGGCAATTGAATAAAGAAAAGGTCCGCAAAGGAATACTGCCCCTTTTGGGGCCGACTTGTTCATTTAGTTCCGGTTATTTTTTCGTTGAATTAATTCTACACAATCCATTAAACTGTCGTTTCCAATCAATCTCCCATGTTTCCCCTGACTTTCTTACGTTTTCCACTGAACCAAGCAAACAAGCATACATTGCATCATTGTTTAGTAGTAATTTTTCGGAAAATGTTTAATCCACACCCTTTGCTGTAGTTATAGCAAATCATTGAATTGAAAGTGTACACAGAATCAGCTGAGTCCAGATTGCAAGTAGGTTGTTGCACAAGGGCAATAATCTCGATTTTCGATACCTTTGGCTACGATACGATACAGAATAGATTTTATACTTGTCGCCTCTGTTAAATCTCATGAGCTGGAGCTAGGCAGACAATGTTTGCCGCCAACCAAACTTTGCCGCCAGGCCGGAGCCCGGACCAGCCCGGAGTAGGCCCGGCCCGGGAATTTTTTGATTGACCCGGCCCGGGCTCGGCCCGCAGGGTCCCGAAAGCCCGGTCCGCTACAAAGCCCGGTCAAGCCTCCAGGCCCACCGGGCTCACCGGGCCCACCGAGCTCACCGGGCTCATCGTGACCAAGTCTACAGTTTGTGTTTTCTTGCCTGTCTATTGCACTACTACATGTAGACTTTATAGCTAACAGTCAAATTACTTTAAAAACATTTATATGAAGACTTGGTGGCGAAAATGCTTCTTTTATAATTTCTTTGTCCTAAAAGAGTTACTTTTTAATACTTAAATTTGTTTTGATTTGATTGTTTTTGAATGACAATTGAGTAGTTCACCGGCCCAAAGAAATGCCAAACCGTATGCCGTCGGCCATAGCTCAAAGTTGGCTTTTCATTGGTATTTTTCTGCAGATAGGAGCGTAGGTGCCAAATCACATTGGCAAATGACAACCTTGAAGCTAGGGCTTTGCAGCCAGCAGAGATTTTAATTGATTATGTTGGTAGTTGTGAAAAAGAGAGGGTCGGGCACATAAACGCGACGGCTGCACATGGCTGGAAGGCAGCTAAGATCTCTATACCCGATATTTTTTGACCACACCCATGCTCTATATCTTCGCCTAAAAGTAGGCCAATCGGACAAAGTCGGGGCAAAAGTTTAGTCGCCCCCCTTAAATTTATTTTATTAGGTATTATTGTAACAGCACTTTGTCTGATCTTAATTACAACATTTCATTACATTTTCATTTCGAAAATATAGAATTTATATTAAAAATTTGAATGCACAACTGTTTTTTTCATTTCTAATATTGTCTGTTATCGTTGTTGCCTTGGGTAACAACATCGAATGATTGCATAGACCAGTTCCACGCCGGATATCATTGACATCCCAACCAAGGCACCCATTACAGCTCCAACTTCACTGAGCACGGTTGACCACTTAAAAATTTACGTACATTTAATAAACGATACTAACATACTGTATATTAAAGTAGGGTCGGATCTTGGGGGAGGGTTTGTGTCAATTTGAAGGCTTGTACTATAAACATAAATTACTTTAATTTAACTTGTATTGTACATTTACTTGTATAGTCCCTCCCTACTAATTGAAGCTGTAATCTGTATTGTGTTGAACAAACTTACAGTTTCGCTGGGTGTTTCCGTATAAATAATGTTTGTCATTGTGTTAAAGTAGATTGTCAATGTTGCTTCCACATTCGACCTGCAACCACAAGCTAAATATCTCTATGGACATTTCAAATAAATGCTATGTAGCAATCTTCATTCCTGCAAGACATGTACCTAGGCGCGTCGAGCAATATTTCTGATGCAGCCTGTAGAAGCTTAGAAGCTTAGGTTAGAAACTGTAAACCAAAGATACTGGGGTTGGAAAATGTTTCTCCGACAGGCAAAAACATGACCTTGCCAAGATCTTCATTCATAGGACACACTTTTTATTTTATGTAAGTTTTATGCTCCATACTCTGAGTAGTCCGTTATCACCTGTTCATGGAACTTCTTTTAACTTTATCAACATACTTCAGTGCAGTAGAATCAGTGTTGTTCATTTCCTCCTCACACAGATTGCTCAGATCTTCACAAACAGACAAACGCGACTCGTTCTACAACAATAACTTCCAAAGGTATCTGCTTCGAGAGTAAGAGGCTGAGGCTGCAGTGACGTTATCTATCCTGTCGTGGGACATTACTCATTGAATGCTAACGATTGCGTGCGCAACAGCGCAGCACGAAGGTGCAGTACACGTTATTTAGTATTTTCGAAGCGCAGCAGTGCATTGTGAAGTTTGACTCTATGAGAATAGTAAAATGCTGTTGGCTTCCTTTTGACTATGAAGATAAGTCCTAGACTACAGGCAAATACCGTGGTGTGCGATGGCCAGAGAGATGTGCAAACCTGACCAACTACAAATTAGTGAAACGATTACAACGGTTTATTTAATAATTTGCAGCAACTCAGCGAAGACCACGTAATTAGGCAAAGTATTCAACAAAATTAAAGATGAGCACAAATAAGCCTTACAATTACCTACAGCAAGCACCAGACGGCCAACCGGTCACAGACAAACCCACGACAACCCAAATCGGCTATTCCCCAAAATTACTGCCCGACTGTACTCAATGGACTCCTCAAACACAACTGAACTGGAATCTACCCCAACAATGGCGAATCTCGAATATGAGCTAAATGACTTACGCATTCAGTCAAGAAAAACGAGAAACATTGATGCTTTGTTAAAATTTACGTCCAAATTTTCTTAGTCTTAAAATCAGTCGAATATCTTCCCTGTCTGTGCTAATTTCACATAACACCCACATAACGCCAACAAAAGACTGGATTGGACAAAAAACAAAGACAAATGTCATAGTTGAGCTGCAAATTTCCAAGAAGAGAAGCATAGAAGATTTTGAATAAAAGACAGAAATACTATAAACCGTGCAACCGCATTAGTAAAAAGAAAACAGAAAAAGTGATAGTGAAAAAATCTATTCCAGCACCGACAGGACAACTGGCAAAGCCGAGGTAGCGGGCACTCCAATAAAAGTAAGTGAAAATTAGTTTAAATGAACCTCAATTTTGAAATTTAATTTCCCTCCCCTCAAATTACAACCAAAATATATCAGAACCCGAAAGAATCCTATCACCAGTACGAAATACAAAAAGTCATTCAAAATCGGGTGGGGGAGTATCACGGGTGTGCGAGAGTACAGAACACTGGCGGTATACTCCCCAGCACCGCATCCGTGACTATTACAGAGCCAATGGCTTTCATCGAAAAAATCATACAGCTAGGGTCTACCATGGCCAGCACGTACCAGGCCTCGTAACGCCTCGTAACGCCTCCTGACATTCTCATCAAAGTCTAAACCCAAACCAAACCGGAACACAAAGTTCAGTGGGACCGGGAACCAGTACAAAAATAGGCGGACCAAAGGAACCTAACCAACACCAAGGAGCCACTTGACCAACTCCAGGGGTTTAAAGCTCCCAAGCCCGCAAAAGGCCATACAATACCCGACAGCCAAGCCTGGCCAGAGCACAAACCAAGATGGAAATAGCACACATGGCACGGCGTGCCCCCAAAAGTCCAAAGAAACGGCCAAACAGGCCAGACCCAAAGAGCACAGGCCGCCAAACTAGATGGTAACATATAGCTCATAGCACAAAGTGTCCAAAAAGTCAGCAATCGGCCAGAAGACAGTTAGGCCAGCAGAGCAACAGTTCCAGAGACCGGTACGTGCAAAACCCGGCAGAAACCCGGCAGCCACCACAACCGAAAGTCATGGCGGCAACCAGGCACGCCAGACCCAGACGCAAAAGCTGAGGCCGGAACAGTCCAACACACCAAAACCAGCTGAGCAATCGCTCCTGGGGGACACACTCGGCACGAAGGATGGGGGGGGGTCGGCACCGGCATAGACAAACAGGATTACAGGTGTGAAATTCCTACCTCGGCTGCCTGGACCTGGGTAGAAATCTAGAGGCGGGGCGACTACAGGTTCCTAGACCGGACCTGTTCTAATAATTTACCTAAGTTCAACCTACCTAACTAGCCACTAAATCCGTATTAGATTAGATTTCTACATCATATATCAAACTACTATTCAAAAGTCAAAAACTAACCTAACTAACCACATTCAATATCCTAACTAAACTATACAACAAAAATTATCCTGTACACGACAAAACCGACAACAAATTGGTACATAAGTGATGGTCAACAAGACAGAGTCAAACTGTTCACGGTCGCCATGTGTGAAATTCCTACCTCAGCTGCCTGGACCTGGGTAGAAATCTAGAGGCGGGGCGACTACAGGTTCCTAGATCGGGCCTATTCTAATAATTTACCTAAGTTCAACCTACCTAACTAGTCACTAAATCCTTACCAAACTATGATCGCAAAATCGAATTACAAAGTTTTACCGGCATAAAGGACTGAACACACGGAGAATATAAAACAAACACAAACTAAGGCAACCACCTTCCAGAGTCACACAGACAACACTGAACTAATGGATCAGATCTAAGCTGATCGCAATAGCTAACAAAACTGGAGGACTGCACACAGAAGTAACAAAATGGTTTTAGTGTTTGTTTTTGAAGTAAGTTGCAACACTTTAATTTAGTTGATTCTCAACACAGGATTAACTGGAACACAGAAAAAACAGAATTAAGGCAGTATCAATAAAGCACAAAAAAACCATGTAAGTAAATGACAATAAGCAAAAGTTGTGTGCAAAAGGGTTGCTGTAAGTTATGGGGCTTAACTTTTCAAAAGTATTGTGCCGGCTACGCGGTTAAATATTTATGTATTAGCTTCGCTTCGCCAGGTTTTCTTCTGTTTTTGAGTAATCAGCTAGTGTTTATAAATGAAAAGATTCCAAATGGTTGTCCGCAGTGGTTTCAAAAAATTAAGTGAAGTGCGAAACCAGGAAGGATATATCGGCATTAACGTTACTTTCAGCCTTTAAAACTGGTGCATCATCTATACATTTTGCTTCCTTTCATGTTGTCCAGTTACACCAAACTACTATATTCTCCGAAGTTGACTTAACTTAATTTGCATAAAAGGCAGATACTTAAATGACATCTTTACATAATTACAAATTCCAGTTTATGTACTGTATTCTATGTATAAGTGTTATTGTGCTGTACTAAACCCTTACCTATATTCAACACATCACCAGTTCAGCTGTATTCAGATATTCAGTGTAAACAGAGACACAACTGTATACAGCATAATGTATAATAGCCGGCTACGCTGAGACGTAGCCGGAAAAATACAACATTTATAGACGAATCATTTAAAGCCCTACCTATGACTTTAAGAGCTCCAGAGCCAATGGCAGTGACGCTACCCCTCTGAACGGAGGAGACACCCAAAAGGCTGTGTTTATTACAATTACAATTACAATTATAGATTACAATTAATAAAAGAAACCCACAAGCAATCTAGCTCATTGTTACTAACCAAGTCAAAACTGTACATCTTTTGAAGGTTGTTGTTGGAATAATTGAATCGAATTACGAAAAATAGTATTATCAAACGTATTATTACAGATACACTGTTATACACAGCACTGCACGAAATTGTAGGTAACCATAATTACAAGCATAATTACAATTCATACGTAGATTATTATTATCAAGAAAATGAAACAATCTTAGCCATTCAGGTTTTTCTGACCAAAAATCGATTCTAGCCAGCGAACTTTAGAATGCATTAATTGATTCAGAAAAACTTTTCTGTGGCCTCTTGACCTCGTGTTTCGCACGAGATTATTTTCAGCTCTTGAGATTATGGTGTGCAAAATTTTCTATGATAGTTTTGAGAGTGTTCCATTGTTGTGGACCCAGCCTACAGGAGTCAAAACAGTCTTTCTTTGCCTAAATCAGAACAGATTGAAAACTAAACGGATCGTATACGAAAAATTTTCTGAGCCCTTCTAAATGTCTTCTTTAAAATTAAATATAAAGTTATTATGATAAATCGGTAGGTAGTCATCAGACATGTGCAAGAGGAGAAGTTCTGGGGGGAGAGGTGGAGCCGGCGGCCGAAGGCCGCCGGAAAACCGGATTTTTCCAGCTTTTTGCCCAAAAAACCGGAAAAATCCGGATTCTGGGGGGTGAGGGACATACACGTGAAACTAGATAAAGACAGGTCAGGGTTTCCTCAGTAAGGGGGGGCTTCAAAATTAACTAAAAGTTCGATGTTAGAAAAGCTAGTTAGTCGTTTGCGACATATTAGGTTTGATGCAAAATAGTTTAAAGTTTCAAATAATCTCAGCGTGCCGTCCTGTGGAGCCTTCGCAAGCTGGTGCTGTAGGTCTGAAACTCGACATGGCATGCATCCAAGCTTAGCGCCCTGAACGCTATGTGGAAGGTACCGATCCCAAAGTTTGCATATAAGTTCTGACATATAAAGATTTGATATCGTGTAAAATAATCTCCAGACCAATGTATACTTTTCTGTGCAATACGATCAAAGTCCGAGAAATTGGGAGGTCCACACTGGTAGAGAGTAACAAATTTCTTATGAACTGTGAATGAGGCCGAATTTTCTCTAATTAATACGCCAAGTAACTGTCTCAGCTTATGCGAAAATCACTTGATTTCGTTAATCTCCGCGTTCGCAGTGCTAGATTACGTTATCAATATTGTTGTTGTGATTTGGTAGCATTTCGAAGATGTGAGTTAATTGTATACTCCAAAGAACTTTTACAGAATCGTCTGCAACTTTGTACATTACTAGCCAGTAATTGTACCAAAATGTGCAGGAGTTAAGATTTAAGAGTTAAGTTAAAATGCTAAGCCTTGCTCCAGCATTTAGAAATGCTAGATTACTGTCTTGAAGTATGAGTGGCGACCGCTCCAAAACATTCTACAATTGCAAGTCTATACTGAACAACGGAAGCGTCATTTTGAAAAACGGATTTGATATTTGGATTCAGCAGGTTAAATAACCCCTTTCTGGCAAAATTGGGGACAAAGATGTTTTTACCTCACTTTTACTGCGCTTAGCTAGCTCAAGCCTAAAATACAGGTTAGTTCTTAACTAAAAGTTAGCTAGCACACTAACCGGAAAACCACAACCCTCAAAACTTAGCCCCTTTTAGAGCCTAATTAACTGGTAAAAAGCTGGGGTAGGCTAGGCCAATTTTATTAGATCTAAAATGACGCACGGTCACCTCGCAACTTTTTGCCAAATTTCAAATTTTGACCTATTATTGCTGAAGAAGCAAGCAACGTTCGAAAGCCGGAATACTTTCAATATTTAGTACTAGTAACAGTAAACATTAGTGGTGAAAAGTTACAAAATTTATCAAATCGTTAATTCACGAGAGCCAAAAAATGTTTTTTGAAAAAACCATTTTCGCACTAAACTTTGTACTTTGGCGTCCCGCCAAAAACGGTGTATATGAAATACATTGTCGCCTACCATTAACTTTTTACTTTGACAAGTTGGCTAGCGATGGGCGAAAAATTGCTCTTTCCGACGATGTCGTGCCAACCTCTCCGTGCCACCCCTTAATTTCTCGCTAGAACTCAATTCTTTACAGCGATTGCTCTAGCGAAATAAACATACAATTTTTTATTTTCATTACAAATAGGTTATACACCGTATCCTACACTGTGATCTTGCTTCGATCTGTGATCTGCTTTATTGGAAACACTTCTAAAGTTTAATCAATTCCAATCGTGAAATTTGTACAACGACGGTTTACCTGACTTATTTTTCTGTCAATACTATCGTAGCGGCATAGTGGCAGTGTTGTTCATTATTATTTTCAAACGTTTAAACAGAAATAATTTTGACATTTATAACCTTCCATACCGTGGCCACTAATCTGTGGACTCCGCTTTCAAAGTTTTTCGTTAAAATACTTCTTGTTGTAGCAATTCTATACAGCTCGGTTCTGAAACAGTACAACTATTATTTTTAACGGAGTTTTTCATCTTAAACTTAACAATTGGGTACCTCAGACTGTTGTTTATGAACTATTCCGTGGTGAAGTTGAACGATTTACTATTGAGTGACCAAGACATTGCATAATGTCTGATTATCCCGGTATGACACTAAAATGTGAGCTCAAAATACCCTACGAATACTGGAACAGTATTAAAACGGCAAATGCTATAGGATTTCAATTGGCAGGGAAAGAGAATTATGAACTCCACTCATACTCAAACTGTCACCAAGACCTGACTGAGCCCGTGCCTGACTTTTGCCACAACATAACTACCCCAACATAGTTAATTATACAAATTAAACAATTTACATGAATACATGAATTTCTAATTGAATATATATACCTCTGTGAATAGTGTGCAGAAGTTATATATAATAAGCTTGGCGAACATCAGTGTCTTCAGTACGTTAATGTTTAATATATATATATATATATATATATATATATATATATATATATATATATATATATATATATATATATATATATATATATATATATATATATATATATATATATATATATATATATATAATATGTGTAATCCTAAATTATACCTGCAAGGTGGTATGCATCCATTCGCTCGGGAGTAAAGGCTGTCAATGTTCTCTTTAAGACACAGCACTAAACAGGCAAGTCCACAATATTGATTGAAAATCAATTGTTATTGTAATTCTAAATCATTTATACTTATAAATACGCTGAAATAAAGCTGTCCACTATTGTAACGCAAGAGGCTAACACACGGTCAACCTTTTTGTTATTTACGGGTATTAAATCCTAGCTAATACGTGGCTTGCTTAGCTGCAAGCATTTGTCACGTAGACATCATGTCGTGCGAAGCTTACCCATCCAGGCTCGAGGATCCAATGTGAAATTAAGGAAGAGGTCTTGCGTTTGTTGCGCAAGGCCAAACATTCTCATTCTCGGTATGGCAATTCGCGGTATGTCCAGAAAGCCCACCGCAAACTGGAAACTCGACAGGAGACCCTGTTTGGGAATGCTTACGGCTGGGATGTGGTCCATCTCATGGATAAGAGCAGCATTCTTGGGTCCTAAGAACCTGATATGGCGAAGGGAGTTCAGCAGGCCACCAAATACGTCAATCGTCCTCCAGGTTCTGTGGCCAAATCTAAGCAGCCCTTTTCATTTGGGGGTGCCCGGTCAGCCCCTGCCTTGCTCTCCTCCACTCGCCGTCCAAGGGGTCCTGGCAGTGGCAGCCCCCTTTTTATCTCATCGCCCCCACAATTTTATTTCAAAAATAATAAATCAGTTCTTGCGCATTCTACTTTTTTGGAAACCGAAATGTTAGCCTTGCTTGCTCAAGGTTAGATGTTAGATGTTTTAGATGAATTAGATGCTCTTAGATGTTTGCCGCTTTTTGCAACTTTGACTGGCCGTTACTTGTGACTCGCTCAGTGGAAAAATTTTTGGATTAGATTTTCAGGACCGCCTAGGCGTCAGCTTTGATCTTATATAGGTGGTATTTCAAATTTTGAATGTCGATTTTTTCGAAAAATACCACTTTTTGACCAAAAATTTCGGCATAGTGATTCTTAATACCACCTAGGGCTGTGACCGGGCCGTGAAGCGGGCCTGGGGCCTGGGCCGGGCCGGGGCGGGCCGCGGACCGGCCCGGCCCCGATTTTATAGAGTGCGGCCCGGCCCGGGCCCGGCCCGTCTACCCTGCAAAGCCCGGCCCGCTTCAAGGCCCGCGGGGCCTACCGGGCCGACGGGGCCAACCTGTCCTGCCGCGCCAGCGGGGCCGCCGGGGCCTTCGGGGCCGTCGGTTTCTTAAGCTGCGATTCATTTGTGCGTGTAATATATGCACATACATGTACATATACATACACGTAGGTATGTTGTATATGCATATGAATACACAATCAATATGTGAGCACATAGGTTTCAATACAATGTTCGTGTTTACTTCCTTAGACATTGCGGGCAAAGCTAAAGACTTATATACAAAGCTCAATTGGGCATTGAATCGTTTTCTCACCCTGTTGAGAAATCAGCAGCCAGCAATGTGTACAGCAGAAGCAAAACTTGCAAGATGGCCGCAATGCTTAATGCAGTTATCTTGTGGTCAAGCAATTTCAAAGCTTTCAGGATTTCAGCGACCCGTTGTAGTGAGACTTGGGATAATTTTGGAAGTTTGTTCCAAGATAATTTGCGAAGTTTCATTCCTTCCCGGTTGTTTATTTGTTTTTACATCACCTGTTTGCGTTTCTTAATTTTTGGTAATGCTGCGAAATCCAGAGGTAAAAATAAGATTGTGACAGTGTGTAGATTAGTCTCTATGAATGACTGTTACTGTGGTTTTAGAAAAACCGCTCAAAGTCGAGGAATTTCAATATATACAATACCTGGTTAGCGCACATCAAAGCTCGGGCCGCTAACAGGCCCGGGTCGGCGGGTTCAGGGCGTGTAGCGGGACCCGAACCCGGACCGGGTCGTGGAACCGTAAAACGGACTCCGGGCCCAGGACGGGCCGAGAAAATAGCTCCGGAAAAGGGCGGGGCCGTGAAGCGGGCTCCGGGCCCGGGCCGGGCCGTGAAGCGGGTCGCGGGCCCGGGCCGGGCCTGGGCCTTGATGTGGGCCCGGGGCTTGGGGCGGGGCCCGGGCCGGGCCAGGCCGGGCCCCGGCCCGGCCCGGCACGCTAGGTCGGCCCGGGCCCGGGCCCGGCCCGGCGAAATCCTTAACGGCACAGCCCTAATACCACCTATATAATATCAAAGCTGACGCCTAGGCGGTCCTGAAAATCTAATCCAAAAATTTTTCCACTGAGCGAGGCACAAGTAACGGACACTCAAAGTTGCAAAAAGCGGCAAACATCAAAGAAAATGGAAACACGAATTTTTTGAATAAAATGCTTATTTCGCAACCGATTTTTTTCGTTCTTGTGTCAATCGATGCGTCTTCGGACGGGAAACTTTTTCCGAACGCATGAGTTGAATACCTTGAACGGTCCAAAAAAATTCTCCAAAAAACCGATATTTTAAAATTTTTGAAATTTTAAAAAATTTTAAATTTTATAAAAATGTTCGTCTCGCTGCAAGGATTCCGAAAATATATGGTTTTATGGGGTTCTGACGTATATTTTGTTCACTGGAGCCCTTACAGATTTTGTACACACATTTTTTGGTCAGACTTTAGTTTGCTCCTTTCTGAATAAATTTCTTGCTACAGAGCCTTTAAAATGGAGTTCATACACCAGCTTCTCAAATGTTTGAGGACGGCGACTACATGGCTAAATTTAATCTCAAGAGTGGCTATTAATAGTATTACCACGTTGAAATTGACCGAAATCACCAAACATTTCTGGGGTTTTCCGTTAGTTCTCCGTCGCAAAAGCGTTTCTTTGTTTATAATTCTATACCTTTTGGCATTTCTAGCGTCCCCCGTTGTTTCACAACATTGCTTCAACCATTTGTCAAGCGCTGGCGCTCTGTCAACATTCGCATTGTTTTGTACTTAGACGACGGGATAATTTTGACTGTATCCCCAACTCTACCCTTATGAAAGCTTACATTCATCGGTTTTATTGCAATACTGAGAATTCAAGGGCAGCGGCTTGCTTGTTTCAGCACAAGAGCACTGTGAGATGCTTCGTAATTGAATCTTTATTTCTTCGCAGGCCTGAAATAAAACAATTAACCCTACGTTTGCTGAATACCATTTACTAATGAGAAAAATGCAACTTAAGACAGAGCTGACTAATTTGGAGACTCTATTGCATGTATCCTGAATACATTTCTTAGCAAAAACTGAAATTCTTGAAAACACTAAATCCGTTAACGTCATTTTTAAGTTTTTAACTTAAATGAATATAACAGCGATTTGGGCAACGATCCCTATTACATTATAATTAATCCAAACTACCAAACTATCCCATCTAGAGTTTGGAAAAGTCTGAAACTTCAGTTTGTCTTTCTCTGATGCGCATGGTGCATTTTCTCTATTTAGTTGTAGATATCTTTCCTAAAAACAAATATTTCTGGAGAAAAACAAGCCACAAAATTGGCCACAATCGTCAGAATATGCTAACTGTTGCAGGGATTAGCTGTTAATGCTTCTAAAGCACAGATATTGAGCTATCATGCAAAACATGTCTTGAAAGATTTCAATTGGACTCAAAATATGTCCACGCAAACCAAGAACTTTCCGAAAAACCATGCATTTATGAGAATCAGTGTTCAATTTAGCACACTCATCAGAGATCAGACGACATACATGTGTAATTGACATAGTGGTTTCATATCCACCAGGTGCTGTGAAAGGATTCAGCGACGTGGTAGGATAACTCAGAGGAATATTAACGAATATCTTGACCCCAGATGAGATAATATACGGCAGATAGGTGGATCCATGCAAACTTATACCAAGTCGCAACGCTGAAGAAAGATCACATAAAAACCAGCTATTAAATGCATAGTGTATGGCTGTAGTGACGCGAAGCATTATACTGTTTCATTATACAATACAGCTTCCAAGTAAATTAGAATTGACTACCAAACGTTTGCAATATGTCAATTTTACATTACTGTTACCAAATACTCACAACTAAAAATAGTTTCAATTATATGAATAGAATAGATAACGCAGTATCAAGAGTCCATAATTTATTCCTTTATATTATAGAAGAAGAGTAAGCCACTAGAGGCAGAGGGCTTCTCTTCTTGGCATTGCGTAACGGTGCTCCGACCACAATACGCGAATGTTCCCCCGTTTGATGGGGGGGTCGATAAGCATACCCCCTCCCCATTTGGTGGGGGGGGGGTAGGCAAAAGGGGTCCCCGTTTGGTGGGGGGGTATGCGAAAGGGGTCCCCGTTTGGTGGGGGGGTAGGCAGAACGGGGTCCCCGTTTGGGGGAGGTCGCCAAGTCAGGCTAAGACTGGATGAATCTGATTGGCTGTTGGCGACCCCCCCCCCCCAAACGGGGACCTCTTTTCTGCTACCCCCCCCCACCAAACGGGGGACCTCTCTTTGCTGCCCCCCCCACCAAACGGGGACCCTTTGGCGAATAGAACAAAAACTACCGTAATCCTCTGCTCTACCCCCCCACCAAACGGGGAGGGGGTCTCTGCAATCTGATTGGCTGTTGGCTACTCCCCCCCCCACCAAACGGGGGAACATTCGCGTATTGTGGTCGGAGCACCGTTACGCAATGCCAAGAAGAGGTGCCCTCTAGTGGCTTACTCTTCTTCTTATATATAGTGCAATTATGCACTCTTGGCAGTATATATCTCAATAAAATAGAGTTAAAGATTTGTCTAAATGTTACATCCCATAACTAATAGAATTTGGTTTGAAATTACAATATGAAATTCAATATGAAATGGCACTAAACCTCAAATAATACGTCTAATTAATTTTAAATAATCACGATTTATATCATCTAAAGTGACAGAAACTTCACACTAAAGATAAAACGTTATGTATATATAATCTCACCGTGATTTTCTCCAGCCCTGCTCGAATGCAACAATTTTTCATCCGAATGGTTATTAAAACTATAGCAGTTTCCATATAAACGGCTGTGAATCCCCGCTGTAAACAGGCTGAATAAAATAAGATTCAATAAAAATATTTAGAGCAAGCAAATTAATTGTAGGACTTATTATAACCCACTTTGCTGATGGTATCTCTTGCGCAGTGATTTTTGAAAAGCAAACTTTCATAATCAGCTAGGCAATTTTGAAAGGATAGATTCAAAAATGGTCATAAAGGCAAGAAGGCGATAAGACTGCCAGAAGTCGTCAACAATTTGGTTTCAAATGCTTTTTAAGTAAATTAAGTAAGTCAAGATTACTTAATTAAAGCTAAAATAGCCGGTCATAAGTTTGTATGACTTGTGATAAAATGGTTATTTAGAAATGCGTCATCAGGGGTTTGCTGACTTAAGGGGGGGTCCATCATGAAAAACTTTTAGGAGACGGATTTCGCTCATTTTCACACATAAGTTAGCCACATATGTCGTGCATATCAAGTTTAAATTTTGAGTTGTTTCGTTCAGTTCTCCGTAAGTTACGAGCCATCAACTGTGTGCAATTTGAATATGAGCGAGCACAAGGGTGCTGCAGCCAACTGAGGCAAATTTTCGCAAATCAACTCTATGTTTTTAGCTTATTTTGTTACACACCTTTAAAAACTATTAAGAAAAACATTTTAGTACAGTTTCCAGCCGTATGGGCTTGATCAGAAGCTTCTCTAAAAAATTTCTCGGAGAAGCAAGGCCCTTGTTCCTTAACAGCGGTTAACTTAAAATAGAAGCATTTCTGATCCATAGTTCAGTGAGAACAATTCATCCCCGTAATGAGAGCTTTCGATTGATGTATAATATGCCATATTTTGAAAAATTTTAAAAATTGCTGTTTTGAGAAATTCGGGGTTCGAGGGTCCCGTTTGGCACGCTGAGAAGTACTGGACATAGCTATCAGCATAATTCATGCTGCAAATAGATCCAGAGACGTGAATACACAAGTTGGAATACAAAATAGACAGATTTGGACCTTACTGTTGTCAGAATTTAGCCAAATTTTCGAAAAAACCGGAATTTTGAAAATTTTGCTAAAAATGCCCATTTTTGCGCCAAAAAGATCTCGAAACTGGGAAAAGATACAATGGAACCATTGGTATCAATGGAACCGCCAACTCAAGTACTACGGAACCCAGTTAGAATTTTTATTTAGGCCTCTGAATTAGAGTAATTTGCAATTCTTTCCGAAGACCCCACTTTCCAGCTTCAAGAAACGTTGCATTTTGACGATTTTCCACTGTTTCCGATGAATAAGAAAATTTTAAAAATTTTAGGGGCCTAAATCAAAGTTCTACTTCCAGCGTACCGCAGTTTATTATTATAGCTACATTATAAATACAAAATTATGCAGGATTACAACTGTTCGTTGAGAGATTTTTTGGCGCAAGAATAAAATCACAACTTTTTCTGTTTCCTATGTTTAACACATGCGAACCTCAACTTTGAGGTGAAATTACTCAACAACGGTAAGAGATACAACTTTAATTTTAAAACTCGTTAAAATATCCCACTCAAAGATCATTATATGTGAAAATGAGCAAAATCGGAGATGGTCGAAAAATTGACCAAAAATGGACCCCCCCTTAAGGGGGGAGTCACTTTGGTAAAATTTGTTACTCGAATGGCTGTAGATACTTCATTTCTTGTGTCAGCTTCAAACTTTTTTACAAATTGTAGCCGAAGTGTTTGGAGAAACCCCTCTAATATACAATATATGTAAAAATCTAGTGTTTTAACTAGTTTTGTCTATCTGAAAGGAAAATTGAAGTTTTTGAATTTCGGGCCGGGCCGGGCCTGAGTTGGAGCGGGCAAAGTCTGGCCGAGGTCGAAAAGTTTTGGAACGGGCCGGGCCGGGCTGACCGAAAATTTTTACGGGCCGGGTCCGGCCGGGCCTGAAAATTTCGGCCCTTGAAGGTTTCTAAAGTCTGACACAAAAATGTGTGTACAAAATCTGTAAGGCCTCCAGTGAACTAAATATACGTTGTAACCCCATAAAGCCATACATTTTCGGAATCCTTGCAGCGGAACAAACGTTTTTATAAAATTTAAAATTTTTTAAACTGTCAAAAATTTTAAAATATCGGTTTTTCGGGGAAATTTTTTCGGACCGTTCAAGCTATTCAGCTCATTCTTTCAGAAGAATTGTCCCGCCCGAGGACGCATCGATTGACACAAGAACGGAAAAAATCGGTTGAAATAAGCATTTTATTCCAAAATTTCGTTTTTCCATTTTCTTTGATGTTTGCCGCTTTTTGCAACTTTGACTGGTTATTACTCGCGACTCGGTCAACGGAAAATTTTTTCAATTAGATTTTCAGGACCGCCTAGGTGCCCGCTTTTATCTGATGTATGTGATATTTCAAATTTTGAAAGTCGATTGTCTTGAAAAATACTTTTTTCACTTTTTGACCAAACATTTCGACAAAGCGGATTCAGGATAAAGTGAGTAAAAATAAAATAGTCATGAAATCCACGCAAAGCTGAATCCAACGATATAAAGGTTTTGTTGCCACGACTTATATTGCGCCAGCAATGAATTTTCAAACAATATCCCTTAATTCAACTGGTTTTTTGTCTCTCTTTGATGTTGCCGCCGTGATTTGACTGAAGTAGTGTAAACTAGCAAAACCAGCTGAAATAGTCGTAGCAACAAAAGCTTTATATCGTTGGACTCAGCTCAGCATGAATTTTATGATTGTTATTTTTACCCACTTCTGCTTTGCCGAAATTTTGGTCAAACAGTGGTATTTTTCAAAAAATTGACTTTCAAAATTTGAAATACAACATATATCAGGTGAAAGCGGGCGCCTAGGCGGTCCTGAAAATCTAATCGAAAACACTTTCTGCTGAGTGACTCGCGAGTAATAACCAGTCAAAGTTGCAAAAAGCGGCAAACATCAAAGAAAATGGAGAAACGAAATTTTGGAATGAAATGCATCTTTCTCAACCGATTTTTTTCGTTCTTGTGTCAATGGATGCGTCCTCGGACGGGAAAATGTTTCTGAAAGAATGAGCTGAATAGCTTAAATGGTCCGAATAATTTTTTCGAAAAACCGATATTTTAAAATTTTTGAAATTTTGAAAAGTTTTAAATATTATAAAAATGTTTGTTTCGCTGCAAGGATTCCGAAAATATATGGTTTTATGGAGTTACGACGTATATTTAGTTCACTGGAGGCCTTACAGATTGTGTACACACATTTTTGTGCCAGGCTTAAAGCCTGGTTCACACTGGTGTCTTATGTCTTATGTCTTATGTCTTTTGTCTTATGTCTCATGTTTTATGTTCTATGTCTTAGGACAGAACCGTTCACACTGCTGTCTTATGTCTCTTGTCCTAGACAGCACATTTGATTCTTTCAACCAATCAACTTGACAATGGATAGACTAGCTGCAATGTGATTGGTTTATCTCTTAAGGTGGTGATTCCTTTTGGGCACATATTATTGGTTGACGGTCCAAATCAGGATGAAATTTGATGAAACTTTCCAAAATAAGTTCTTTTGGCATTCTAACACCCTCCGCGCAATCCCGCTTCGAAAATTCGAGATTTCCGGTCAGAGTGGTTTTTCCCAGTTTCTGAAAGTTTGGCAGCTGCTATACAGTTATGACTATATGCATTCGAAAGATCTCATTGAGCTTCACATTTTTGCTTTTTAAAGTAAGTTTCTAGCTTTTCTCTACCGTGAGATATAGCCGATGTTCTTGTTTTGGCATCGAAAACTTGTCATTTTTGCAGAAATCAAATTATCCAATTTTTCTTGAACTACGCAGGCCGTAAACTCAAACTAAGGGCGTCGATCTGAAGGTCTCACAGGGACAAATTATCCGACGCATGATCGTTTTCCATCTGCTATCCTGTAGGCTGCTATCATAAAAAATGTAGTTTTTGCAAAAACACGACCAATTTTTTCCAAAGATTGTGGAGCATTCACCATGCAAGGTGGAGGGCTGCTACTGAACAAATGTGTTCAGCACAAATATACCCAGGGACGATTTTTTAGTTGCCCCGATTGCTGCTTTCTAGCTAAAGTAATCGCTTGACAAAGTTGGAAAAAGTAGGCAAAATACAGGTTACGCACACATTTCAGCTTATTTCTCTATAACGAAGAGCGATTTCACAATAAGTAAAAAATCGTCCCCAGCTATTTGATGGAGGTATCGAATGATATAACCGATGTCTCGCGAAAAAATTTACTTGAGTCTGCAAAAATTCTGGAAAATTATTCTTCTTCTAAAATGTGTTAAAAATATTTTATAAAAGCAACATTAGTTCCGTAGCATGCATTAAAAAGAGAAAATGTCAAGCTACATTTTGATATAAAAATGGCTTCTTAACTCCAAGTAATGAACGAGTAATAATGGTGCAAACTTTTGTGACCAAAGGGAATCACCACCTTAAGACATAAGACAAAAGTTGAACCTAGCCCAAGTCTGCCTTAAGACAAAAAGACATAAGACATAAGACATAAAACACCAGTGTGAACGCCTTAAGACATAAGACATAAGACAAAAGACATAAGACATAGGACATAAGACACCAGTGTGAACCAGGCTTTAGTGCAAAGTTGTAGCGGTGTACCCCTTATACAGTCAAAAATTTTCTGCCACAAACTTTTTTACTTACTACATCTTTACTTTTATCTTACTATCTTAGTCATTTTCCTATGTTTAACATATGTCAACGTCACCTTTGAAAGGCTGTGCAGAACGATAGGAGAAATATTACGCAAAACGCTCTTGTCTTGTTGTGAGGTCCTATGGGGCCTACAAAATATGTGAAAAGGAGGAAAATCGGAGATGGTTGAAAAATCGGAGAAAAAGTGCCCCTTTAAAATCGGTTAAGTCAAGCTTAGTCCTCCTTATATTGACTGGCTATTTCTCACAAAATATAAACTATCAAATCGAACTAAATGAATTCTTTCTTAGACATTCCGAAATTTTTTAATCTGCCAGTAGTGCTGCTGAAATGTGCCCTGTCGTGCGAGGTAGAAATTTTAGGAATTTTGCGCTTAGTACAAATTCTGAGTTGGAAGTGGGCCGCGGGTACCCACGGGTACCCGCGGGTAATAAAAATTCGGCTACCTGTATGCTATCTTTTGTTAATATATTCACTAAAATTCTTGCAATTTTCTGAAAATGTTCGGAAAAATAAACTTAATGTTGGTGATTTCAAAAATACCTAATTTTGGATGGCTAATTTCTCCACGGTTACTAATCTCAGCGCATATATGCTTTGGAGTAAACTTGTTATATTAGGTTATATCAAGATACGATAGGCAAAAATTGGTTCCACAAAGGGGTCCACGAATTTGCTGCCACAAGCGTCAGTTAAGTTTTACTTTGGCATCCCGTTCTAGTATGTTATATTAATCTTACCGCAGCCGCGTCCGATACTATATGTGTCTTTGTGGAACTTTGAATGTCCTTCCTTTCTTGCTGTTGAGTTTGCTGCTATGTGTGGTCATCTGTTGTACTATTTATGGTGTATGTCGCCTGTATATTTGCAATTAAACTACTTATCTCCCGAAGACTGTCAAGTTACTACGCGGTGTGTGATGCCAAGATTATTTGAACAAACGGCAAATACAAAATATAGAATAAACAGTATTCCAAATAATGTGATGAAACAATGCCCAATGGAACACTGAGCAACTAGTTTCCGGAGATGACCTACTTTACACCGACCCAACCCAACACTAACTCCAACTCTAACTGATTCTTTTTCCAAGTCAGCGAAGGTAGCCATTGAAATAAGCCAGACCATTAAGTATATTTTTGTTTCATTGAACGTTTACAAAGATGAATCGAATGATGAATCAAACCGATGAATCTCCACAAAATACCCCCTCTTTGTTCCCGGG
Source organism: Trissonchulus latispiculum (assembly GCA_030248195.1). Lineage (NCBI taxonomy): Eukaryota > Metazoa > Nematoda > Enoplea > Enoplida > Ironidae > Trissonchulus > Trissonchulus latispiculum. The sequence continues at coordinate 13,124 of JASAND010002198.1, read as the reverse complement.
CGCCCTCGCACGGGTCCAGAGAGAAAACTACGGATAAAAAGAGAACATACGTAACGGTTAGTGTAAAACTAAAGGGAAAACAGGAAGACATTAAAAGAGAAATGTTAGGGTGGCCACATGGCCACAACACACAGCCATTTACAGCATTAGTTGGACGCGTCACTAACTACTTTTGGCTGATACAAAAAGGTAAAACTACTGTACATGCTGCGAGACACTACTATACGGGACACAACAAGATACAGAGAAAGAAAAAATTTGGGTACGCTGGACCGACGAGGACTCCCAAGACCAAAGAGAGACCATCCCACAGAGATTCCGGCGTCTACAGCAGAATCCGGAAAGTCACACCCATTATTATCAACAAAATAGATATACAAAAATAGATAGAAACAAAGGCCTACGGCCTACAAGCACCGACATAAGGCAACTAGAATGGCAGTTCAACGCAATAAAGATGGGCATACGACAAAATAAAGCACAACGTAAAGCACAAAAGACGAATCAAGCTGCCAGATGAATGGAGTCGGGCATGTATAGGCAAGAACACCAAAATGGGGCAGCAACATGGAATGATTATACAAAAACAACCAAATGATGCTGAGAAGTAAGTTATGCTGAAAAAATTTTCAAAAGGACAGAAAAAGAATTAGAAACCAACACCATTAGTACCATTATTAAAACAACAAAGACCAAAGTGTCATCAACGCAAGCACCTTCATGAAAAGTTACACCAGCATGAAAAGTTACAAGAAAATTACACGGCTCCCGCCGCACTTCACGGAAGAAACACCTCAAACATGAAAGAAAGAGAAAAAATTCGGGACCCCCACACAAACTGGAAAACAGTACATGTATATAGGAACAGAAATAACAAACAAAAATAGTACCCGAAAAGTTAAGGAAAACCACAGCTTAGCTATGGGGAAAGGGCAAAGCGTCACAGGTGAGAAACCAGCTCCACACGTGCACAATGCACAAAGCGCTATCCAAACCGTCCGGAAACTAGACCAGAACAACGGAACCACACACAACCGTAGTAGGCGGAAACCTCCAGACGAGACCTGGACATCCAAACAAACCAACCTCCATTTCCAGACAAGTAACAGAACATAAACAAAGTCAGTTATAATAACAAGAAAATAGCCCGACGGACTAGCCACAGATCATATCCGGCGAATTCACCGGGACCAGGGACCCTGGCAGGTACTCGCCAGCCTTCCGGCAAGAGGTACCCCCCAACCGGGATCTCCAAATTACCACACAAACCACACCGGTCATCTAATGTTGTGGAATTCTAACCCGCCAAACGTATCCAGGCCGACAACCAGGCTAAACTTCTTTCGAGAGCCAAACTGTGGTGACCCTACCAGGCTGTGAACACGACCGATCTCAATTAATAGATTTACTGAACTCCACAGGTTTTTCGCTGTACTACATTTTATACAAACTAGTAACACACCACTATTCAGTTTAACGTAGAACGCCTCAATTTGAGGAACACATCACAAGATACTACAGTTCCCTCCTTCTTTAAAAACGAAAATAAATAACAGAACACTATACCAAATAAATCAGTCACGGTTTCCCACACTACATTTTCAAAACCAAAATTTAAAGAAAATTTTTATTTATAATTATTACATTTTTCTCAAGTCCTTCATCTTGTTAATTTTCACAGTCAAGGTTAATTGTATTGATTCGTCTGTCTGTCGGCATACCCGTGCGAAGTGACCCATCTTGTGGCAAGCCCTGCATTCCCGCCCGCTGGCTGGACATTTCCTGCTTCGACTTGCGGGGTCCAAAGTATCGCAGCCACCGCATCTCTCTTTGTAGCTCAAAACTGATTCGTCTGTCGAAGAACCAGAGCTGCAGCGCTTTCTGGCAGCACTGGACTTAGTGTGCTTCATGACGATGAACTTAGTTCGGTCGAGGAGCTTTGACAAGGGTCAGATCCGATTCTAGTAGCAATCTTATCTGCACCTTTGGAACTGCAACAGCTTCAACAATTTGGTCCCGGATCATTTTTTCTTCCAATTCTCTGTCTCGGAACGCACACTCAGAGGCCAGGCTTCGTAACTCAGTATACCATGCGTCGAAACATTCACCACAAATCTGTCGACGCTGATAAAACCGGAATCTGCTGGCAACCACGTTCACTCTTGGTTGGAAGTGAGCTTCCACTGTCTCCAGAACTCCGTCGTAAGTACGATCTTCCCCATTTGGATTCGCTGCTGGGGTGAGTGTATTCTACACTCGCTGACCTTCGGTGCCGAGGCAACTTAGAAGGACAACAATCCTCCTTCTTTCGCCAAAGTTGGCCCCGACATCAATAAGATGGGGCGTCAGTTTCTCCATTGAATGGGGGGCTCACCGGGGCAAGGAAGAAACGGTGGCCGGCAAGGGATCTTCATCATATGGTTCTGCAGACACACTCGTCGCCAAAATGTGGTAACCCTACTAGGCTGTAAACACTACCGATCTCGATTAACAGATTTACTCAACTCCACAGGTTTTTCGCTGTACTACATTTTATACAAACTAGTAACACACCACTATAATCAGTCTAACGTAGAACGCCTCAATTAGAAAGACACATCACAAGATACTACACGAACAGTGAATAATTAACAGCAAATTCAAATCCTTGATCAGTTTTTAATTTATGAAAGAAGCGCTTGATATCACTACTAGTCCTTTCCTTAGCTTTGTAGCATGGGTGCGTTTTCGAAACTACATGAGCCTAACATTAATTTTTCGTGACATGCACCGCACTTTGCGAGGCCGGGGTCTGAAAATTGTGCGTTTAGATAGGAGATTTCTTAAAAATTCGGATCTTCTATAATTTCAAGTATCGCAAAATTACTAGTTGTTTTTGTTCAAATAGAATGAGAAATTTAACAAAGATCTGAAAACCAATTTAACTTGATTTTGATTTTTAAAATTCCAAAATTAAATTAGCAACTAATTTAGCTGACGTATTTCGTAAATTCTATTAAAGTGGAGTCTACTTACTACAACAGCGTATTCATAAAAAAAATCAATTACTACGTATTTTATAATTGTAATTTTTAAATTTCTGGCATCTGCAGCTTGGTTTGTCACTAGCTGCGATATTGGATTCGGCATTAAATGTCTTTTGGATGCTGTTTTAGATGTGACACGAAGCAGTTCAACATGGACTCAACACGAATGTTTGCTGTGGTGAGATTTAAAGCTTTTAGCGACGATCTGAAACTGGGAGTATGGTATATGAACAAAAATGTCAACTATATGGCTAAAAAGTACCTGCTGTGAGTGAGATACTAAAAGCATTTGTCCGCATTTATTTACTACACCAAGACTTGCAAAATCTACAAATTCTCATACTCTTTCCACAACGAAAAATGTACTCCGCACTGACAGTAAACCATGATGAAGGTAAGCTCTACTACTATTCATGAATGCAAAGCATCTCAGTTTGCAAATGTTCAGCATTCTAATAAATTGAAATTCCAAAGTTCCTGCAAAAACTGAACCTAAATGAGTAACATATACTTGTTGCAGTCGTGTTGTCTATTAGCCAGCAGGCACCAGACAAGAATTTCAGATAGCGAGTATCCAAGATTCACTAGAGTGTCTTCAGTTTCATTTGCTGTCACCATAGCTAAAAGCTCTCGGTACGATGTTGCTATTGAAAGACTAGATGGAAGTGTCATATGGGATTTTTCAAACACTTGGTTGTCCTAAAACATGAAATACTGCAAACAATTTGAAATTAGCAAGTGATTCAGATATTATGTACACAACGAAGATATTGTCAAATCTTATATTGTTAAATTTTCATTTTTTATTGTGGAATCCATAGTCCATCTAATTAGAAATAAAAAATTTAGAATATAAAATTCTTGAATTAGTTTTGTATAGTAGCTAACACAAAATCAATCATTGTACCGTTACAGTCTTCACGAAGTCTAGCTTTTCTTGAAGTACGGTTTTATCTACACAGACTTGATCTCCGGAGCTTTCTACCAAGTCCTGTGAAGGTAAACATTGGCCTGGAGGAAACAACATTGAGTAAAGATATTGTGCACAAATTCCTGTATGACCAACTTATTGAAGTACGCATCATGCATAGCAATAGCATATGCATTCAACTCATACTAGCAAGTTTAGTGTAGACATTCCCGTGTTGTTATTGTCCCGTGACTAGAAAGACTGCCTAGCTATTATGCAAATTAGTTGTTTGTGTCTGACGTTTGTTGTCTGTTGAACTAGTCAGCTGCGCTTTGTCTGTCGAGTAAACCAGTTGCTAGTTGGTTTCCTGCTACTTCGCGTATTGCAGTAATCAATAACTGAAGGTTCCACCGAGATTTGAACTCGGATCGCTGGATTCAAAGTCCAGAGTGCTAACCTCCAGTTATGTATTGATACAGTACCAGCCTCCAGTTACGTACAGCTCAGGCCTATCTCGCTCGAGCTGCCGCAAAACAACACGATGATGAAGCCAAGCTGCAGATGAAGAAAAGGTATGCTCGGAAAGTTCGTTCTCTAACTTCTCTCGTTGAGGACAAGGTGCTAGTCTTCAATCCTTCTGTAGCTACCCGCACCAGTAAGAAGTTTACACGTATTGGGTTGGACCCTACAGAATCGTTGAAATCGATTCTTTACGTCATAATTTTCCCATATCACCGGTGGAGGGACATCCTTCAGCGGAGTGGGTTCACCATAATCGTTTAAAACCTTATTTCGATCAACCTGAAGATTTGCAAGCCGATCCACCAAAACCTTCTAACTATAACTTACGTGCTCGCAGCCGAAGGCTTCAGTTCGTTTAAACTGAATAGCTTTCTCGTTATTCTAAACTGTTCAAAAAACTTGATAGCTTTCTTGCTATCGCACAAGTTCTACGGTGCTCCACTGAACATTGCCAACGTTTCGAACAATACGACTGCACATCTTCTTCAAATCAACCATAGGAATTGCTTTTAGTTGCTTTCTTGCATCTCATTTAATATTCTTTGTTGTTTCAGGCCCATCCTATCTTGGTTGCTGCGGATCATCATCTTTCCCGGTACTACCGCCGCAGTTTTGGTCTCCATCCAAATCTGCCGAATTTCACGTCCATCGAGCAGGCGTTCTGGTATGTCTGTTTGGATCAACACAAACAGTGTAACATCGCTGATGACCTTTTTAATCCGACGGCCGAGGTTAACCCTGTCATCGTCCACACTTTTGCTCATTCGAAAGGCTTCAGAGAATCTACGAAATGGATTCTCAATTTTGCCTATAATGTCTACTATGTCCTCAATGCTCATCTGGCCACCCAGGATGATGGCTTCCGGGATGCTTTGGTGTCTGCCGCTCGTGATTCGGTTCCGATTTACTGCACTTCTGGTACTCGCGATTATGTGTGGGCTACGGGTCTAACCTCCGATCAGTACTGCTTCGTCTGCCGTCCGCTCGTTCCAGGCGATCTTCGTTTCGACTTGCTTTATCATGATCGATTTCATCTTAATCATGCGGGTAGTGGTGTTCCTTTCTTCCATCTATTCGCTTCCTTTCCTACTCCCTGGTTTCTCGTCTGTACCCTAATCAGCGGGCCCTAATGGAATCTAAGGGCCGTCGTGGCTTGAACCGGGGTGGTTCAAAAGCTGAGAGGGGTGTGTAGCGTAGACATTCCCGTGTTATTATTGTCCCGTAATTAGAAAGACTGCCTACCTATTATGCAAATTAGTTGTTTGTGTCTGACGTTTGTTGTCTGTTGAACTAGTCAGTTGCGCTTTGTCTGTTGAGTAAACCAGCTGCTAGTTGGCTTCCTGCTACTTCGCGTATTGCATTTATCAATACGTAACTTAACAGTTATAGTTTCTACTGGCCTTTGTATGGTCGAAATGACAGACCAGAATTTAGGTAAAGTTGTCTAATTAGCTGTAAAATGCCGGCACTATCTATACCCCATGATATTTTAGTCACTTACGTATGCAGTTGTTTGATGTTGAAAATATGTAGTGGTCCAATACTGCATTGTTTTGAGATGCCAAAACTGGATCTGTAGTGAGAGGAAAATATTTCCCATTCTGATATCGAAACACCTTTGTAATCGTTGGATCATTGGATTCTGTGGTATTGCGAAGTACCCAACATAAGATGAATTCCTCTGTGTGGCCTCGTTGTATTCTTTCATTAATGAAAGCTGCAATTATTATAAGTTGCAGAACAATGCTCTAGAAGGCATAACTAAATTAATGTTTTAATTTCGTTAAAAACAAAGCAATCTTTGAATAATTGAGCCGAGGAATTTTCCATGCATTTTAATTGCTGCAGGTGGAAACTTAAGAAAAAATCAGCAATGAAATACGGAAATCCAGTCCTAATCGAAAGTTTGGGACCTGCAGGGAGAATGAACAAACGTTGCAATTTCTGAAGTTTAGAGAAAGCTGAGGCAAGCAAAAGCTACAGTTAAAATGTAAGCAATAAAACAATCTATTTTTATGAGGAAGTTGATAACAACAGCTATACAAAATTTAATACGATAGCAAAAGAAATTATATAGATGTGATCTTGGTTTTTACTGAAACTTTTTACTTTTTACTTTTTACTTTAACATTAAGTTTGAAGTATATTTTAAAGCATAATTTTCATGAATTATTCAAAATATTCTTGGATAAGCACTCGTATATATTAACTGCAATTAACAAAATTAAGAATTATTTAAATCAGATTAAATTAATTTAATTTTAGCATTGAAAACTGGAAATTTGTTTCATTTTAAAGCATTGTAAAGTTATGTAAAACTACAACTCTAAAACAAACAAATCTAAAAATTTGTTAAAAGGGAGCTAAAAATCATTATGTTTTACTAATTTTTGCTACAAACGTTAAAAGTTTACAATGCCTGCAAATTTTGGGGTAGGCGTATTTTTTACTAATTTTTGGCTAAAAATGTTAAATATACAAATACATCAGCAAACAAAAGGTTTGCTTTTTGGTTATAGTGAATAAAACAAACAAAGAACAAAGATTCAGTGTTTTACCTTCAGCAGTGTCTGAAGAATTTAGTATATATATAGCAAATTCTGGCAAATTGTTACATGAAATACAGAAAACTTAACCTGCTCAAGTACCGAGTGGGACTCAAAAGTTCCGAGTGGGACTCAAAAGTACCAAGTTGGACGGTTATTGTTTAAAAATTGGAAAGTACCGAGTGAGACTCCGTACCGAGTGGGACTGAATTTTATTACGAATGTACCCAGTGATACACAATCGTCCGAGTCACTTCGGGACCATATAGAATCGAACACAAATTTTCTTTTTTTGTATATAATCACTAAACAAAAGCAATCTTGGCTGCTTCTGTGGTTTTGTGAAAACGAGGTTTAAGAACCGCCGACCTTAGTCCGCTGATGTGTAGGAAATTAAGTTATCTTGCTTATAACATAGGATGATACGAATGCAGTAATTAAAAGCTTCGAAGTGACAGATTTTTCTAACGCCAAAAATGCTTTCAAAGACAGTGCATAAATGAATTCCACCACTTTAAAACTTAAAGTTTCAGCAAACCTGGATCTGTAGAGGCACTGTGGACGTGAGAATTCAAATGATACATCCTCGTGAGAGGTACCATATCCAGTCCTGGAACTGGTTTTGAAGTGCAGTAACCAAACACCCCTACAGTGTTATACATGTCAGAGGCTTCTGTTGGGTCCAATGTCATCATATAGTCCATGCGGGTGGTATCTTTTGCTTCCTTGAGCCATATAGTTCTTTCCAAACATGCTAAAACTTTGAGAACATAACATTAAAGCTGTATCTTATATAGTGAACTGTTTAAGAAATGGCGTATGTACTGGCTATATCTGTTAATTGATCAAGCAAAAGGAATTGCTATATCACACTGTCCCATTTGGATAATGCCAGACTTTGCATTAGATAAAGCGGTATATACACCGTACATGCGTAAGGAGAGCTGTCAACGTACGTCACTAGAAAAGCCCTCCATGCTTGGTGTGGTCCGTGGTAATGACAGTTAATGGAAATGTTATTTGGAGATTATATAAGATCGTCACAACGCGGTGGCGTTTAGTGGAGCGAAGGAGAATCCAAACAATGTCCCTCCAAAAAATTACTAATTTCCGCCAAAAACTGAAACCGAAGCTGAAATTTTAAATCAAAATTTCAAAATTTAAATCAAAATCAAATCAGCGGACAATTATTCCCTTGTTGCTTAAAACCCAGTCCTTTGTATACGTATGTACCTCCAGTCGCTAAACAATAACCGGCTCAGTCCTTTCATACACTGAAATTGATACAACAATAGGATACAACAACATATTTATGTATACTGTCTATTCATTCACAGAAGGATTTTACTGTCTCACAAAAGCAATACCTAAAGGATTTGGCTTTGGCAAATAACAGCTGTCATTTCGCCTGAGGATGAAGAAATTTATGTTTTTATAACCCCATGACGTAGTACCAGCATCTACCAGTTCGCGCATTTCGGATATTTCTCGAATCAAGGCATATCCAGAAGGACTGAAAATACTGTAGATTGGCCTGTAATCTGCAGGATCTAAACCATCTACATTTTGAAGCGCATAGCAAATTGGCCCTTGCATATCGGTGTCCTGAGGACTTAGCCTATAATAACCCCAGTATCTGGATGTCGTAAAGTATGCTCTCTGATTGTAAATGTAAGCTCGATATAATGGGGTTGTATCGTAGCCATCCAAATGCCCTTCTGTACAAAAGCCATATGAACCGTAGAAAAAATATTCGCCGTTTTCTTCGTCCGGATCTGTAGTAGCAAGGACGTTGTAAGGACTGGGACGGTTCTTTCGAAATAGTTCGATACTGGGAGGGCAGTTGCTGGCTAAAACAAACGCATTTTATGTACAGTCCATCTGTGGGACTTACATTTCACCAGGGGCCGTTGTTACCAAGCGTCTGAACCCGGGTTGAGATTGGGTGGAAGTCTTTGACCCCGGTGTTATCAATATCGGTTTAAATTAATTCGGGTTGATAGGGTTTAGTTTAAAAACTGGGTTGGGATATACCGAATTTAAACAGGTTCAGATAGGTCAACCCTAAAATGTTTGATAACACTGGGTTGAACATCGGGGTTTAGCCAACCACAAAATTTTAGGGTTGAACCCGAAAATGGGTTCAACCCGGGTTGAACTCAACACAGTTTTAATAACATTGGCCCCAGTTTTCAACACTCACAATTATGCAGCATCTTCTAGAAGGGTGGGTGAGGAGTTAAGGAGTTGCACTTAGCGTGGAATGACCCGAGGATCTGATCTTGCATTAGTATTGCCATTCAAACGGGTTGGAACCAACGCCGAGCTTTAAGGATTTTTTTAGAATCGAAACGGGAACTGGAGTCAGTGAAATTTGGAACCGTTTGATTGCAAGCTTACAATGTTTGTGTTTGGAACCTTTTACAGATGCCAAGCTGGAAAACAACGTACATACTTTGTAATGAAAACAAAATAAGAAGCATTTGTAGAAACATAAAATATTGAAGATACATAGTCAATATCGATTTTTTATTTTCAAGCAACCTCGTTTTGGAGGAGGCTCTGGCACGGATCACCCATGACTACATATGCAGCCACTATGACTTTTGCAATACTGTATATATAGCCTTGGGAATTTTTGTTCAATCGATTAACATTTCCACTAAGAAATTTTCGCAATAGCAAGAGTTTCTAAGGGCTGGAGCCTGAGAAATATTAAATGCATCTGTACCATAATTACCTATTATCGATAATTAAATTATTACCTATTACCTTCAAATCATGCATTCAATTATTAGGCTTTGAGCAGTAATACAAACTTGCAAATGCAAATGCAAATGATATAAAAAAGATCAACTGTAGGGTGAATCAATTTCCACAAGCTTTGGTTCAGTTCGCCTAATAAAGCCCTGCAGACATAGATTGAACTTTATAAAATAAAAAGTGTATACATGAACAGTACTGCAGCCATATGAACCATGAAATGAGACATTAATGATTAACTGCGAAAGCGCAAATGTTTGCAAGGAACCTGGATGAGATACAAACACTGTCAGGAAGAATTAATAGAGTACCAGCAATGTTGTAATTTGTAATGCCAGGGAACAAAAGCTGCAACTAAGTAAATCCTTACCGGCGCGTTTTTTTCGCCTGTGCTTTTCCATATTCATTTTTCTGGCAACGTCAAATGCGCTGTTCTAAAGCAAATGTATTCCATAAAAGATTAAAGAATTAAAATTGTTATTAAATTGTTTGTTATTAAAATTAAAGTGCTAAATGTTTGTAAACTCGTCAGTATTGAATGCATACAACAGTATTGCATCTTACCAGTGCTACTATTGATGAAACATTATTGGCTGCTTTGGCCTTGTATGGATTTTCGTTGCAAATTGTTATCTGTGGGAAGGCCATCAGACTTTCTTGCTTTATCTGCAACAAAAACAATTAAATTTTTGTTGCTCTGTTGGAGTTAACTATCTATATGCCTATAGAAAAATGCACAAACTGGCACCAGCACAAAATTTGCTTGAACAAAGTATTTGGTACTTCACAACCAGAGTTACAGCCGTATTTGTATCTTTGGAAGTTTGACTTCTATTATTTTATTGCAATAGGTACATTTCACTTACTTCAACAGATACCAACATAGTTGCAGACAAGAATTCCCTTATTTTAATGATAAGCACTGCTAGTGCTACAAGGCTAGCCACCAAAAATGCGCCGAACCATACAGATTTAGCCACTTTGGTAGTACTACGCAGAGACTGTGAAATTCCGTGAGCTTGGAATAAAACGGTGTTTCTTTCCATTATAGAATTTAAATTTCGTACCTTCGTACCTAATTAATAAATCGATAGTTACAAAAAATAGCCGTCAAAATTTGGCTCGTCGTTGTCGTTTCGACGAGGTCGTAATGTCGTTGAGACATGGACACTCGTCATAAACAAGTTTGCAATCAGGTAATGTAATCTTAATATTACGTGTTGAATTAATATGGAAACTATATGATAGAAATATAGCTGCGCATTACTAATTGATTGATTAATGTTACTTCAGTTTGGATACAAATACCAGCTTGGTACGACTACATCATTTGTAGTTGGCTGAGTTCAGTTGGAAGAGTGGTGGAGAGTTTGCCCAAATGTCATAGGTTTGAGTCAAACATAATTTCTCAGGTGACGAGTAAAGGGACAATTTCATTTCTTATACTGCTCCAACCAAGCCATCTATATGTAAACTTTGTATTTATTAAATTAATGTAGTTATATGAACATTAAAATTTCTACTATTACAATGCTTTAATCACAAAGACAAACATGAATATAAATGTCCAGGTGCCTGGAATATAAATGAGATTGAGCAATTAGAGAGGAGCTGCTCCATACTTGTATTAACAGCTACATCTTTGTGCTAGTGCAGATGGAAGAATTCAATTCGTACAGAAAAGTCAACCTTTGACCTCAGAATTTCATATTTTGCAATTAACAAGTAAACATTAAAGAAGCTAAGCATATTCTAAAGAGCAAAGTTGAATGTCTAGATGAAAATGAATGCTTTCAAAATCCTGTGTCATGTAGTGAATATTCGTGAAGTTCTGGCGTATTTGTTTCATCAAAGCAGATTTATTAAACATGCACTCACTAAAACTAAATGGTGTAGAGTTAGAAAGAATTTCAACAAGAAAAGCTGTCTATACTGACCAATTTGCGAAACCAGCACCACAGCACCAAACCATCTAGGAAGGTTGAGTTTCCCTGAGTTAAGTAAACTTCAGCTTAAGGAAAATTTTCTGTTGCGGGAGGCGTCTACTAGTACCCCCCAAATAAGATCTCCATAAGTATTTTCCTAAGTGCAAACTTAAGAAAATGTTTTGTTGTCTTAAAGCGTCCCGAGCACAATGCAAGCAAAATACTGTGTTCATTGTTGAATATCGTACTGTTGGTTAAAATGTGTCAGGATGTCAGTTTGAGGAGGCGCCTCAAGATCCTCAGGCTTTTCTGTTCCAGAACCGCCATTTACAACTACTACTGAACTTTTCAACTCTATTGTTTTGGCGAGAACCTGCCAGGAAAGAAACCATAATGTTCAACGTTTGCATTAACTTTATGACTTTTATTGACTCATTTATGACAAATGAAGTCTGGTACTTTTTCCACCATGGAATAAATAAGTGGTAAAGTACATACAATAAATCGACAGAAATGTTCTAAAACATTTGTTTCCGTCAGATTTCTGGATGCAATAGCGAATATGGTTATAGTATTTTGGGGAACAGAGAGCATGTTTAATGACTAGTCTATTCGGAATAACTTGATCTAATTAGCTAAAGTTCTTTGTGACATCGAGCTAACTAGTGTGCTCGATTGCTCTTCGTCATTGTGACATATGAATAATGGCCTCAGCTAACTGGCAATGTCAATTTGCCTAATTTGGTACTCAAAGTAATTGTGCAAACTAATCGCTTCATGTTCTGTTACTGTTTTCATTTATCAAAAACCACAATGCATTCTTGACGGCACAAACGCCACACTATACCTACAAGAGAACAAGACAGTATGATGTGACTTTATGGCTCTTTCTGCCGAAACTTAAACAGGTCTCTCTCTCTACTTCTTACTGATGATAGATTCTGATGAAGATATAGTTGGTCAAGTGGAGAATCTGAAATCAGAAAGTCGGCCGGTCACGTGGGCAAGTGGGAAAAAGGACAGTAGTAGTTACATAGTTGGCCAAGTGGGAATCTGAAATTTAAAAAAAATTATGGACGGCCAAGAGGGGAGTTGACCAAGTGGGAATAACCCTCGTGAAGATAATTGTTAACTACCGGTTTACTGTCCGGTAACCAAACCGGCACTTAGATGGCGAATCGAATGCAGGTTCTCAGGCTAGTCCTACCTAGGGTGCAACCCAAGCAAAAGAAATTAAATATCCCTAACCCTAACTAAGATACCCTAATAAAAGATAAAAATAAAGGCATGGTATTTACTGATGAACTTACTGTGGATTTATTGGGAATAATATATGGCGAATAGGAATATAATCGATGGCACTACTGGCCGCAACACATGTAAGAGAACTAACAAGACTGATCAAATATGCATGTAATAGAACGAAGTTAGC
>JASAND010002197.1:0-11793 GCA_030248195.1 Trissonchulus latispiculum | reverse complement strand
GTGCTCCATTATGTTGGTCAAACCCGCCAGAGCTTAGTGATGCTCCATCCGCATCAGTATCTTTAATTTCCGCTTTTAGATCTCAGACATCCTATGGTGCTAGTTCTCACCTGTCAAATATATATCTGTAATTGTAAGTCTGGATGTCTCACGAATTCTTGTTCATGTAAAAAATCTAAACTTCCATGCAGTACTAAATGTCACAAAAATCGTTCTTGTAGCAATTTATGTTGTAGCAATTTATGTTGACTTAATAATCGTATTGTAATTAATTGCCGCTCAAATACCGCTCAAAACTTGCTTTGCTTTGCTTTGTTAATTCATTCTGATCACCTGTTAAAGTGAATTTAAAATAAATTGATTCTACTTCACACTTTGTAATTGTGTAGTTGTTTAGTTAGGCATCTACTTAATTTTGGTAGAAAGGTCATAAGGAGTAATAAGTATATAGGTAATAGACTGTGCAGACCCTGTAAAATTTGCTGCATTAGGAAGTCAGACTTCATCAAATCAATGTAGTCATAGAACTGAACTGCACGTTTACGTACAGCTTTGACTGATACTGCACTGTACTAGTACAGTGAAGGATCACATACTGTACTAGTACAATCAGTGATTGTACTGAATCTCATACTGTACTAAGATATATATATCTTCTAATCTATCACCTCACCTAGGAGGTATATACTCAACACACACACACACGAATACGCGTATATGTATACGTTTGCTACATGCGCAAACAATAGGAAATAAGCAGTGAAACGATAAGAAAAAGCAGAAATTACGACTGACTGGTAGCGCCAACCACTACAAAGAAAACAGACAAAAAGTGGCATCTTATACACAAACTGCTATCCTGAATGAAAACGCAGAGATATTTATACCCAATGTATATTATATGGGCGTGTTAAAACGTACGTATGTATATATATATATATATACTTCATAGCACAACCGACTTCTGCAGTTTATACAGACCAAACGTAAAGGCGAGTAAACGGTTAACTTAGTGATTGGTTAAAAACAGCTGTTAAATTTAAAGTACGAACAGAACAGATAAGAACAGTTGTAGTCTTACCATAGAACAGCCAAAAACAGTCGTTTTTCATGGCGGGAGAGTGTAACATGAGACTTCGCCCTACTCCACTCCAAGATAATACATCATCTTTGTGATGGTGCAGATGTGCAAGTATATATATATATATATATATATATATACACATATACTTCTGAAGCTATATGTACGTAAACCACCTATACTATAGCCGTTATATATACACTGCATATTCTACTTTAAGGCTACAGCAAAACAAGCAAGCAGAAAGAAGACTGGAAGGAAAAATGAAAAAAACAGTACGTATTTCATAATACATTCATTCACGATGAATCAGAATTCCCATCCCTGTCTCAACACAAATACAGCAAAAATCAAACTGGATTATGGAAAAAGTCAGGTATTCAAAGCAACAGTTGTCTCTTATGTATAACTTGTTTCACAACCCATTTCAAAAAATATAAATAAAAAATTGACGGAGACAACAAGCACACTGAAGTCCATGAATACCATACGTACGCATAAATGGAAAGTCAAAAGACAACACGTTATTGAATAAAAGAACCGAGAAATTCATGTGCGCTTAAAGAAAATAATATAAAACACTTTTTCTTTGTTCTGTTTTCGTTGTTACAAACTTTAGGACTGACCTGATACCTCAAGACTGGCGAGGACCTCTTGGGCGAGCCCCCAAGACCTGGGTCAAAACTGTTCTCGAAGACCTATATATACACATCCGACGCCTGGTCCACTCATTTATGGTCGGCGTTGGCAGTCTGGATGGAGAAAGTATATATACAATAATTTCCGTCTGGCGAGTAAGCTGAAGCTTTAGTTGGTCAGAGTATATACAATACTTGTGCATAGGCGTAGATAACAAGCCCATTTTCTTCCCCATGAAAATTATGCCAGCGGAAAAATTTTTGAGCTCGTGCGTTTGAAATATAAGTTTCAGCCCTTTAATTTTTCAAAAAGACGCTAGCCCTGAGCCAAACTAGAAGAAAACTCTGTGCGAGTTACCGAAAAATGGGTTTAAAACGTAATATTTCGAAAACTTTTCTAACTAGACTAGACTTGGCTTCTACTCTACTCATATTACTAACTGCAACGACAAGTAAATAATTGATTATTTCATTTTCCTAAAATATATAAGTGTTCTGTCTTTAGTCTTGCAGATGTGGCACTTAATAAAGTGCTGTAATAATAAAGAAATTGCTCAAAATCCGGCTTTTTCCTAGGCAAAAATTTCTGGGGGGGGGGAAGTCTGGGGGGGAGGCTCGGATTTCTGGGGGAGGGAAGAAAAATTTTTCGAAAAATGTCTAAAAATAGCTATTTTTGCTGCTGAGCTAAAAACACTATTTTTAACTTAAATTTAAGCTTAAAATAGGTCAAAAATGCTTAAGGGGGGGTCGCTTTTTTGGGCGATTTTTCGACCTTCTCCGATTTTGCCCATTTTTACACATTTTGTACTCCCAATGGGTCCGCGAAACAAGACAAGTGCGTTTTGCGCAATATTGCTTCTATCGTTCTGTAGAGTCCTTCAAAGGTGACTCCGACATGTGTTAAACATAGGAAAATGAAAAAGTTAAGGTAAAAAAGTTTGTGTCCAAAAAATTTTTCGCTGTGTAAGAGACTCAGCTCTGAAATTTTTTCACGCTTGTTAAGGACATAATGTAGAGTGCAGCGAGTGACTTTGGTGCAATTCTGCTGAGAATTAAAATTTTGGCAAAGTTTTAAAGTCAGAATTTGCGAAAATTCCGAGTTTGGCTATTTGCAAAAATTCCAATTCTCAACAGAATTGCACCAAAGTCACTCGCTGCACTCTACATTATGTCCTTAACAAGGGTGAAAAAATTTCAGAGCTGAGTCTCTTACACAGCGAAAAAATTTTTGGACACAAACTTTTTTACCTTAACTTTTTCATTTTCCTATGTTTAACACATGTCGGAGTCACCTTTGAAGGACTCTACAGAACGATAGAAGCAATATTGCGCAAAACGCACTTGTCTTGTTTCGCGGACCCATTGGGAGTACAAAATACGTAAAAATTAGCAAAATCGGAGAAGGTCGAAAAATCGCCCAAAAAAGCGACCCCCCCCTTAAAAATGGGTAAAAATCCGGCGAGGCCGGAAAAAATTTTCAAAATTTGCCCTAAAAACCCTATTTTTCCGGGCACTTTAGGGTAGGGGGGTTCTGAGATGGGGAAGGCCCGAATCCTGGGGGGGGGGCGAGCCAAGTCTGGGGGGGACGGATTTCTGGGGGAGGGGACCCACCCCCCTCCCTGTAGGAAAAAGCCAGCAAAATTAATTCCTCAGGAAGTCTAACTCTGAAAAATTGTGCAACTTCTAGGGGGCTCCGCCGGCCCCCATGCCCAGACCCCCGCGTGTTCTATGGTTTTTTCTATGTTCTTCTGGTTTCTCCGCAGCGCCTCCACGCGTACACATAATACATATACATACATTATATATATATATATATATATATATATATATATATATATATATATATATATATATATATATATATATATATATATATATATATATATATATATATATATATATATATATATATAATATATATATATATATATATATAAAAAAAAAAAAAAAAAAAAAAAAAATATATATATATATATATATATATATATATACCTATATATATATATATATATATATATATATATATATATATATATATACAAGAAATAAAAATGCTCTAAAGAGCAAAGAGAATATGAGTCAACATGGAACATGTAAAATGCTAAATATTGTCGGTGTAAAATTAGAATAAGACAGCATGTAAATTTAGTATAATTGAAAATTTCATCCCCGTAGCACTTACCGTTAAAAAGTTACACCCGCCGGCAGTTATGCCGGCGATGTTTTTTTTCCGGTGTCTCCGTTTTACCCTCGTATGTCACCATTTTGTAGCCTCTTTCACAGAATGTAGCGAAGGGATGACACCTATTGTGGTATATCATCAATATATATAGGTTACTGACTTTCGATATATGTGGTCGCCGCCGCGCCACAGTGCGCCGCAGCGCCACAGTGGCGCCACAAAGTCGGCTCAGAACGTCGAAATGGCCAAAAGTATGCCTGGGATTAGCTTCTTTCCAGCTCTTTGTGCAAATACAAACCAGACAAGTTATATATGGTTGATAAGGACATATATCCGGATTATGACGTTTGAAGTAGGATTTTGATATGTTGCGCCACAGCGCCACAGTGGCCCGCCAAAGTTGGTGAATGTTGGGTCCGACTTTGAACTTAGTTTTTTCGCTTATTTTTCAGATAGACTTTTCAAATCGTGCATATAAAGGTTTTTGGGGACGGAGAATCCATTCCCGCCATCAGTTTTGCTGCCCGATTCACCCAATTTCTGGGCTGGTTCCACTTGACCGTCTCAGGGGTCAGGTCGGTAACCACTTCCGGGAGGTACATAGTAGGCTTTACTTGGCCTCTCAAAACTTTGTCTATAGGGGTTTTCTGGTGCGCCCAGCTCATTCCCGGTCTCCGTTTTGCCGTCAGACCCACCCATCTTGCTGGGCTGGTTCCAAATTGCCGTCTGGAGGGTCCGGTCAGTACCGACTTCCAGGAATACCATGTAGGACTGTACTTAGCCTCTCAAAACTTTGTCTATAGGGGTTTTCTGGTGCGCCCAGCTCATTCCTGGCATCTCTTTTGCCGTCGGACCCACCCATCTTGCTGTGCTGGTTCCACTTTGCCATCTGGAGGGTCATGTAGGTGGGAGGTCATGTGGTCAATGAAAATTTTCAAAAGTGGTCAAATTTGGTATCAAATGAAAGCGCTAAGCGAGCTGAGCAACTTTTGTCATAGAACTGCATGCTCAAAGTGGCTGTAGAGTGCTGTGGTGGGGTGGGGTGGGGACTTAGGCGATTTTGGGTCAAAAATTTTAATTTTTCAAAAGTGGTCAAATTTGGTACCAAATGAAAGCACTAAGCGAGCTGAGCAACTTTTGTCATAGAACTGCATGCTCAAAGTGGCTGTAGAGTGCTGTGGTGGGGTGGGGTGGGGACTTATGCGATTTTGGTTCGAAAATGAAAATTTTCAAGTGGTCAAATTTGGTACCAAATGAAAGCGCTAAGCGAGCTGAGCAACTTTTGTCATAGAACTGCATGCTCAAAGTGGCTGTAGAGTGCTGTGCTGTGCTGTGCTATTTAATGCATACGTATATAATGCTTAATGATTCTTTAACGCTTTTATGTCAACGACATGTAAAAAGTGGATAAACAAGAAATAAAAATGCTCCTAAAGAGCAAAGAAAGGAATATGAGTCAACATGGAACATGTAAAATGCTAAATATTGTCGGTTGTAAATTAAGAATAAGACAAGCATGTAAAATGCTAATATGAGTCTGGTGAGGTTGGAAAGTGCAGAAGACAAGTTTGTACACGCACCAATATGAGTGCATGCCAAATAGACTCATATTGGCATGCCTTGAAAAACAATAATGCATGCATCCATTGCGGAATTCTAACGGATATATTTCTACGCAGGAGTTAAGACGAATAAGTAGCGTTATTGACGTCACATGGATATCCCAACCATGGTCAACATTGTCAACTTTTCTCCTTAGGAAACTGTTAAACCGCTGTTAGTCAACAATGCGCCGACGGACGGATATACTATATAACATTTTTAATAAGCGTTTGCATAACTCATTATTCAGAGATTTACAGTTAAATCTGATAACTTTCGTGACAATATACGTATATACGTGCGTAACCTGTGGAGCATCCTGTCATCCACCCTAAAACTACCCTGTCTCGTCTTGCTGACATTAAGTGAGTGATATATAACCGAAATTCGCAACCACTTGCCATCAGAATACTAATAATGCCAATATGAGTCTATTTGGCATGCACTCATATTGGTGCGTGTACAAACTTGTCTTCTGCACTTTCCAACCTCACCAGACTCATATTAGCATTTTACATGCTTGTCTTATTCTTAATTTACAACCGACAATATTTAGCATTTTACATGTTCCATGTTGACTCATATTCCTTTCTTTGCTCTTTAGGAGCATTTTTATTTCTTGTATATATATATATATATATATATATATATATATATGTATATTTATAATATTTATAATTTATAAATTTAAAGAAATAAAAATGCTCTAAAGAGCAAAGAAAGGAATATGAGTCAACATGGAACATGTAAAATGCTAAATATTGTCGGTTGTAAATTAAGAATAAGACAAGCATGTAAAATGCTAATATGAGTCTGGT
This sequence comes from Trissonchulus latispiculum, assembly GCA_030248195.1. NCBI lineage: Eukaryota > Metazoa > Nematoda > Enoplea > Enoplida > Ironidae > Trissonchulus > Trissonchulus latispiculum. The sequence continues at coordinate 5,472 of JASAND010002197.1, read as the reverse complement.
GAGGTTGGAAAGTGCAGAAGACAAGTTTGTACACGCACCAATATGAGTGCATGCCAAATAGACTCATATTGGCATTATTAGTATTCTGATGGCAAGTGGTTGCGAATTTCGGTTATATATCACTCACTTAATGTCAGCAAGACGAGACAGGGTAGTTTTAGGGTGGATGACAGGATGCTCCACAGGTTACGCACGTATATACGTATATTGTCACGAAAGTTATCAGATTTAACTGTAAATCTCTGAATACATGAGTTATGCAAACGCTTATTAAAAATGTTATATACGTATATCCGTCCGTCGGCGCATTGTTGACTAACAGCGGTTTAACAGTTTCCTAAGGAGAAAAGTTGACAATGTTGACCATGGTTGGGATATCCATGTGACGTCAATAACGCTACTTATTCGTCTTAACTCCTGCGTAGAAATATATCCTTTAGAATTCCGCAATGGATGCATGCATTATTGTTTCTTGAAGGCATGCCAATATGAGTCTATTTGGCATGCACTCATATTGGTGCGTTTATTTTATTATTTTATCCTATTATTTTATATATGTATGCTCCTCTACAGCCACTTTGAGCATGCAGTTCTATGACAAAAGTTGCTCAGCTCGCTTAGTGCTTTCATTTGGTACCAAATTTGACCACTTTTGAAAAATTTTATTTTTGACCCAAAATCGCCTAAGTCCACACCCCACCCCACCACAGCACTCTACAGCCACTTTGAGCATGCAGTTCTATGACAAAAGTTGCTCAGCTCGCTTAGCGCTTTCATTTGATATATATATATACCAAATTTGACCACTTTTGAAAATTTTCATTTTCGACCCAAAGTCGCCTAAGTCCCCACCCCACCCCACCACAGCACTCTACAGCCACTTTGAGCATGCAGTTCTATGACAAAAGTTGCTCAGCTCGCTTAGCGCTTTCATTTGATACCAAATTTGACCACTTTTGAAAATTTTCATTTTTGACCACATGACCTCCCACCTACATGACCCTCCAGATGGCAAAGTGGAACCAGCACAGCAAGATGGGTGGGTCCGACGGCAAAAGAGATGCCAGGAATGAGCTGGGCGCACCAGAAAACCCCTATAGACAAAGTTTTGAGAGGCTAAGTACAGTCCTACATGGTATTCCTGGAAGTCGGTACTGACCGGACCCTCCAGACGGCAATTTGGAACCAGCCCAGCAAGATGGGTGGGTCGGACGGCAAAACGGAGACCGGGAATGAGCTGGGCGCACCAGAAAACCCCTATAGACAAAGTTTTGAGAGGCCAAGTAAAGCCTACTATGTACCTCCCGGAAGTGGTTACCGACCTGACCCCTGAGACGGTCAAGTGGAACCAGCCCAGCAAATTGGGTGAATCGGGCAGCAAAACTGATGGCGGGAATGGATTCTCCGTCCCCAAAAACCTTTATATGCACGATTTGAAAAGTCTATCTTGAAAAATAAGCGAAAAAACTAAGTTCAAAGTCGGAACCAACATTCACCAACTTTGGCGGGCCACTGTGGCGCTGTGGCGCAACATATCAAAAATCCGACTTCAAACGTCATAATCCGGATATATGTCCTTATCAACCATATATAACTTGTCTGGTTTGTATTTGCACAAAGAGCTGGAAAGAAGCTAATCCCAGGCATACTTTTGGCCATTTCGACGTTCTGAGCCGACTTTGTGGCGCCACTGTGGCGCTGCGGCGCACTGTGGCGCGGCGGCGACCACATATATCGAAAGTCAGTAACCTATATATATTGATGATATACCACAATAGGTGTCATCCCTTCGCTACATTCTGTGAAAGAGGCTACAAAATGGTGACATACGAGGGTAAAACGGAGACACCGGAAAAAAAAACATCGCCGGCATAACTGCCGGCGGGTGTAACTTTTTAACGGTAAGTGCTACGGGGATGAAATTTTCCAATTATACTAAACTCGACACGGACTTTCTTTTGCGCACAAAATTTGCGCAGGATCTGCGCAGCCTCTGCGCAGCGCCTCTGAAGGCTGTCATTGGGGCGTTTTGACTCATATTATAGGGGTCGCTACCGCGACCCCTATGATATATGTGTGTGTATATAATGCTATAATATATATAATGCTAGCTCTCATATCATTTGCTGATCTGAAATGAAACAGCACGAAAGTGCTTAGAAAAAATTGCCTTAATGTCGAAAATATCAAATATTCTCAACTTCTAGGGATTCAAAACCAATTCAGTTCAAAAAATTTAAAAAGTTGAAAATTTTCAACTTTGGTATTACACAAAGTTTCTCTGGCAGTTTTTGGTGAAATCTGAGAACATTTCTCAAGTTTACTAATTACGAATTAAAGCTTCTGTAGCCGTTTTAGGCGAAAATCAGAAAAACTAGTTTTTGGCGAAAAGCAGAAAAACTCCATTTTATTCGAAAAATATTGAAAGTTGTGACTGTGGGTCACGATAAAAATTGCTCGGCTAAAACTTGCTTCGGTAACGGACCTCCATACCTCCTCCCAGAAATGCCAAATTTTACCATTTTTACCCAAAATTTTCAAAAAATTTCCGGCTTCGCCGGATTTTTGTCTACATTTTCGCTTTAAAACACCTAAAATTAGTCGTTTTTAACAATTTTTAGCAGTTTGTAAACAAAAACCCCCAAAAATTCTAAACAATTTTCTAAAAATATATCTCCCATGAAGCCCCCCATAAAAAATTGCCAAGGGATAAGCCAAGGGGACCCGGACCGTCCCTTCCCAGCAAAGTTTATGCCCTTTGTATTTCGTCACTACGTCTATATATACCTCTCGGATCGGAAGCATGGGTATTCTACAAGAAAAATTCCAAGCACTGAGAACTGGTCAAATTTGATCTATATATGTATATATATAGGTCCAACTTCGAATTCACTTGTATACATGGGCGCACCCAGGGGGGGGTTTGGGGGTTCCGACCCCCCCTTTTTGTCCGACCTCCCCGGAATTTTCGGGGAGAGAGCAAAAATTAAGGTATTTTTAGTGCATAAAATTAAAAATTATGAAAATGTTTCGCGCCTGCGGCGATTTTCTATTTCGATTTTTATAATTTTTGTCGCCTGCGGCGCTTTTCTATCTCGATTTTTAAAATTTTTCTCGCTTGCGGCGCTTTTCTATCCCGATTTTTAAAATTTTTCTCGCCTGCGGCGCTTTTCCATCCCGATTTTTAAAATTTTTCTTGCCTTCGGCACTTTTCTAACTGAATTTTTAAAATTTTTCGGGCCTGCGGCGCTTTTCTAACTGAATTTTCCAAAATTTTCGGCCCAGCGGCGCTTTTCTAACTGAATTTAAAAATTTTTCTCGCCTGCAGCGCTATTATATATGTATTAACGTTTACAACGTTTTAGAACCTGCGGCGCTTTTTTACCTCCGTTTTACTGAATTTCTGCGGCTGCGGTACTTTTCTATATCGATTTCAAAAAAGTGTGTGCCTGTTTTTCTACGTCGTTTTTTTATTTTTTTGCGCCTGCGGCACTATTCTATATCGATTTTAACAACTTAAAATTTTAACAATGTGCCTCGCAGAGCTTTTTATTCAAATCTTTTCAAGCTTTCCAATACAGATTTAGCCATTATACATGTCAAAGAATTTTCTTTTTCTTTTCTCAAGAAAATTCAAGAAAATTCTTGGTTAAATAAATTTTTCCCAAGGTCTGGGGGGCTCCGCCCCCCAGACCCCCCGCGTCGGCTAGCGACGGCTCCTAAATCTCGTCATTTTTGTGGCTCCAAAAACGAACTATTTGTTGAAAACTTCGCCACCGCCACCCCCCCCCCCAGCGTAAACGTGTCAGGCGAAGGCAAAAAATTTTTCCGGCTCGACCCCCCCCCTTTTCAAAATCCTGGGTGCGCCCCTGCTTGTATATACAAAGATTCGTAAATGCTGACCATAATTTTGTAAATAAAAGAAATCTTACATACATAGAAGTAAAACTGCTAACATAACAATACGCAGATGAACTTTAAGAGAATTTACACGGTCTTTTACAACAAAATTCGTCTCTCCACAGCAAACAGAAATGCGACAAGACAACAACAATGGATTTAGCGATGCAGACAAAATATCGGCCATAAAACGTGCTGACACTACTACAATAGGATGAAATTACAAAAACACAACTTCCATCTTGCACTCTCTTTAATACACAACTACTGACTGTACATGCAACCAAAGCAACGTTCCGATAAGAAGTTCAAGGCCTCAAAATTAATGGTAGACACTGCCATATATTTGTGCTACCGCTATGCTAAACTTCATGAGTCTTTACGTCTGAAGTTATATGAGCACAGATATGGCATAAACGTGTATACGTATATATCTAGTATCTACACAACACATATGTACTGCACATATCCATTATTATTTATAAAACGAGCAACACCCTTAGTTTTCACTTTAATTATAAACTAAATTTTTAAAACAAATTTTAAGGTTTGAAGAGTCAGTGATATAGATTTGCAGAACTTCATGCCATCGCCGCGCACGTTCGCTACTCCAACTGTCCTGGTTAATACTTTTAGTTTTAAAATTAGCAAGCTATTGTCTTGAATGGTTTATGTTAAAACGACACTGTTAGAACGGAACATTCTACAGTAACAGCTTAAGGTGGTGGTATTCTTTTGTGCAGTGTTTTTGTGGTGGTTTTTTGAAACGCTGTAACTTTCGCAATTTTGGGAGTCAAGAATAATTTTTACTTCATTTTAAAGCTTACATACAATCTGTACATTCCCATAAGCTTACGAAAATAGCAAAGTTAGCAAAAAAATACCAGAAATTTTCTGCAATAAAGGCTTGATATAGACTAAACTTTTTAAACATTGATTTCTCAAAACTATAGAATCATCGGCCGTAAGTTCTTTCTGCACCAGAATATGAAGGGCATATGGGACAAGGGACATTTTTTCGGATTTGGTCAACAGGTTTTAATGCTCCAGAAAATCGGACAAATGTGCGATGACACGAAATTTCGCAAATTTGCATTGCATTTTCTCGCAACAGGAGACGTCTCAGCTCAAACCAAGAAAAATATTGCGACTTTTCATCCTGCCAAAAATCACGGGAATCCATTAGGTAGTTTCTGAGAAATCGATGTTCAAAACAAAATAATCGAGGTTTTGCCAAAATGGTTTTTCGGCAAATCTCTAGCTTAAAGCAACGAGCTCCAGCTAATTGGCATTGATAAAATGCTTAAACATATACTCAGCGAAGAACAATGTTACTACTTTTTAATATCTAGGCAATGGTAACAGTTATCAAGTTTATATATATATATATATATATTTATGTTTTTCCGAATTTCGATAGGTTCGATTTTTACAGGTCAGCAATGGAAAAAATCGCATTCTTGTAAGTAACATAAGTAGAAAAACTTCTAATTGCGAAAATTTAAAAACAGTTTAAAAACGATTAAAAACGGCTTGTTGTTGTTGTTGTTTGGTAGGCGGTCATTGTTGGTT
>JASAND010002196.1:0-15738 GCA_030248195.1 Trissonchulus latispiculum | reverse complement strand
TTAGGGGCGGCCTGTTTGTGCGTCTCGCAAGGGGTAACGTTAGCTTTGTCATATGTCTCACACTTTTGTATTATTAAGTTCGTGTGTCTCGCATTCTCTGTAAGTTAGTTTATGTGTCTCGCTCTTAGGCGAAATTAAGTTTATGCGTCTCTTGGTGATTCATGTGTCTCCCTGTTTCTTGATGTTGTGTTTGTGTGTCACCTTCCCTTTTTTAAATTGGTGTGTCTCCCCCTGCCTTCTGTGTGCGTTTTCCAAAAGGAGAAGCTTGAAGAAATAAATTAAAGATTGACGGGTCAATGGGAAAGCCTAAAGAAATAAAGTTTAGATCAGATTGATGGAAAATGGAGACCTTTAACGAAATAAAGTTATGTTTTCACGGGTCAATGGGAAAGCCTAAACAAATAAAGTTTAGATCAGATTGACGGAAAATGGAGACCTTTAACGAAATAAAGTTATGTTTCCCTTTTGATTTATCTAGATTTGGTTCCAATGATGTTCAAACAATTTTTATCTGTTTAAACCAAATTGTCTTTGTTACAAATTGTCTTTGTTATTTGTTTAAGCCAACATTCTATTGTGATGAAATTAGAGCTTAAAAAGTTAAAATAAAGCTAAGCTCAATTATGTATGTTTTGTTAATCTTGTACTGTCCTCTTCCAAATACAATCGCATTCGGCTGAAACGATAAGCATATACAAATAAACGTAAGATTGCTTAATGAAATATACTAAATTCTCCCCAGCTGATTCATGCAATATTCTTTTATTTAACTCAGTATTCACTAGTTTAAAACGAGAAGCATAAAAAGAGAATGTTTTGAACGAGAAGCATAAAAAGAGAAATAACGTTATTTCCTTCAGGTTCTTCATACTGTCTACGTTATTTCCTTCAGATTTCCCCCTTTCTCCTGATTTCCCCACATATGCTGCCTATTCTTCCCGATTACCATGATCAGTACAATTTAAACTAACGGAAAGCCAAAGACTTTTCAAATAAATTAGTGACTCTCTATAACGAATAGGAAACGGCGCATTCTATTAGTATCACTACATATGTGTTCGCTAACATATATATAGGCCCTCTAGCCGTGTAGCCTCATCCGTATAGGTTTCATTGCTTTTGTAGTGTAGTGGTATATGTATTGGGCTCACAAACAGTATGGGGCATGGGATCGATTCCGGGTAGAATAGAATCGCATTCGCCTAAAAGGTGAAGCTTAAACTATGAATTGCAAGTTTGCTTAATGAAATATCCTGTTCCTACAATATTCTATTATTCAACTCATCATTCCTTTGTGATGTCAAACATTCATTATTCCTTTGTGATGACAAACATGCTGCGTTTAGTTTAGATCAGATTGACGGAAAATCGAGACCTTTAACGAAATAAAGTTATGTTTTCACGGGTCAATGGGATAGCCTAAACAAATAAAGTTTAGATCAGATTGACGGAAAATGGAGACCTTTAACGAAATAAAGTTATGTTTTCCTTGTGATTTATCTAGATTTGGTTCCAATGATCTTCAAACAATTTTTATCTGTTTAAACCAAATTGTTGTTATTTGTTTAAGCCAACATCCTATTGTGATGAAATTAGAGCTTAAAAAGTTAAAATAAAGCTAAGCTCCATTATGTATGTTTTGTTAATCTTGTACTGTCCTCTTCCAAATACAATCGCTTTCGGCTGAAACGATTAGCATACACAAATAAACGTAAGATTGCTTAATGAAATGTACTAAATTCTCCCCAGCTGATTCATGCAATATTCTTTTATTTAACTCAGTATTCACTTGTTTAGAACGAGAAGCATAAAAAGAGAATGTTTTGAACGAGAAGCATAAAAAGAGAAATAACGTTATTTCCTTCAGGTTCTTCATACTGTTTACGTTATTTCCTTCAGATTTCCCCCTTTTTCCTGATTTCCCCACATATGCTGCCTATTCTTCCCGATTACCATGATCAGTACGATTTAAGGTGGTGATACCTTTTGGGCACAAATTGTTGGTTGCTGCGCAAATCATGATGAAATTTGGCAAAACTTTCCGAAATACATTCTTTTAGCGTTCTAACACCCTCCGCACAATCCCGATTCAAAAATTCGAGATTTCCGATCAGGGCGGTTTTTCCCAATTTCTGAAAGTTTGGCAGCAGCTATACAGTTATCACTATATTCATTTGAAAGATCTCGTTGCGCTTCACATTTTTGCTTTTTAAAGCAACTTTCTATCTCTTCTCTAGCTTGCGATATAGCCGATTTTCTTGTTTTGGCGTCGAAAACTTGTCATTTTTGTAAAAATCAAATAATCCATCATTACTTTAACTACACAAGCCGGAAAATCAAACCAAGGGTGTCGATCTGAAGGTCTCACAGGTACAAATAATCCGATGGATGATCGTCTTCCAACAGCTATCCCGTAGGCTGCTATCATGCAAAATGTAGTTTTTGCAAAAACACGACCAATTTCTTTCCAAAGATTGTGGAGCATTCACCATGCAAGTTGGAGGGCTGCTACTTAACAAATGAGTTCTGCACAAATATACCCAGGGACGTTTTTTAGTTGCCCCGATTACTGCTTTCTAGCTAAAGTAATCGCTTGACAAATTTGGAAAAAGTAGGTAAAATACAGGTTACGCACACATTTCAGCTTATCTCTCTATAACGAAGAGCGATTTCACAATAAATAAAAAATCGTCCCCAGCTATTTGATGGAGGTATCGAATGATATAACCGATGTCTCGCGAAAAAATTTACTTGAGTCTGCAAAAAATCTGAAAAATTATACTTCTTCTAAAATGTGTCAAAAATATTTAGAAAAGCAACATTAGTTTCATGGTATGCATTAAGAAGAGAAAATGTCAGGCTACATTTTGATATAAAAATGACTTCTTAACTCCAAGTAATGAACGAGTAATAATGGTGCAAACTTTTGTGACCAAAGGGAATCACCACCTTAAACTAACGGAAATCCAAAGACTTTTCAAATAAATTAGTGACTCTCTATAACGAATAGGAAACGGCGCATTCTTTTAGTATCACTACATATGTGTGCGCTAACATATATATAGGCCTTCTAGCCGTGTAGCCTCATCCGTATAGGTTTCATTGCTTTTGTAGTGTAGTGGTATATGTATTGGGCTCACAAACAGTATGGGGCATGGGATCGATTCCGGGTAGAATAGAATCGCATTCGCCTAAAAGGTGAAGCTTAAACTATGAATTGCAAGTTTGCTTAATGAAATATCCTGTTCCTGCAATATTCTATTATTCAACTCATCATTCCTTTGTGATGTCAAACATTCATCATTCCTTTGTGATGACAAACATGCTGCGTTTTCTTATCTTTGATTACCATGATAAGTATCTTGTTTAACTAACGGAAGGTCAAAGACTCTTATAATAATTTTGAACCCAACTTTCTTTTGTGATCAAATGACAAACAAGATTCTTTTAAAGTAACTGAAAACCCAAAAACTAACTAAGACCTCAACATATGTGATTTATTCCATTTCCGTCTAAATAATATTTATACTCCTCACTATTGGTTTAAAATATAGTAGATAGTATAAATTTAATTAGAATCAAGAAAACAGAGTCCACTGTTAGCACAAAATACAATAGGTATCTAATCAACTTAAAATTATTAGTTTATCTAAAAAGCTTTATTTAATTTCAGTAGAATCAATTAAATATGAACAGTATGCAGACAATAGGAAAGTGCAAAATTAGCTAAAAACAAGCTTAATATTTGCAACAATCATTTACCCGATATTTTGCTTCACCGCCTTAGAACACAATTTGTTTTTCATAGGTGTACAAAAATGGGGGACTAGGGGTCAGTTTTACATTATTTCCCCCCCTCCGCCATAGCTGTGCATTTGATGAGGAACGAGGGCGTTTGGAAAATTCTTCCAAATTTGGTCATTATTGTCAACAATTTGGGCCCTAAATAACCCTGCGTGAAAACAAAATTCATGGGAGAGACGATTTCAGGGTGAAGGGGGGTTTCGGGGAGGGGGAAAGCTGATTTGGGGTGAGTGACTGCCCCTTATTTTCTTGTCTACTCGCACAATCTAATTCGTCGACCTGTCATCTCCTCAACAATATGACAAAAAAGGCGTCCCGCCTCAGATTTTCAGATTTCCCCCCCAAAAAAGCCATAGGTGTACATTGAGAGGAAAAGTTGGCGATCAAAATTGCAGAAATTGGCCTGGGGTCACTAATTTTGAACAATGGGAGGAGGAAGCGGTTTTATCTACAATTGTTAGTTCAATTTTGCCCCTTTTCTTTAATTTGTTCTTGACGATTTATAAAAAATGTCTATCTTTCCTTTTTTTTCTAAAATAAATATAAATTTATTGTCATTAGTTTTTGTTTTACATGTCGCTACAGCAATGTCGCCTCCACTCGTTTCAAATACGGCGTTTTTCAATGTACACCTACAGCGGACTTGGGGGGGGAGCGATGTAACACTGATCTCTCCCAGGTTTTTTCTTACTTTTTCCATTGTTGTTTAATGTACACCTATGATGGCGGGGGAGGGAGAATAATGTACAACTCATCGCTCTCCCTTTTTTTGTTCTGAAAATATTATATTTTTCGGGCACCACCGGGCAAAATTGTCATGTTCACTCCTTTGAAATCCGGCGTTTTTCCGTGTACACCTATGGCGGATTTGGGGGGGGAGCGAGCGATGCAAAACTGATCTCCCCCAGGTTTTTTCTTACTTTTTCCATTGTTGTTTAATGTACACCTATGATGGCGGGGGAGGGAGAATAATGTACAACTCATCGCTCTCCCTTTTTTGTTCTGAAAATATTATTTTTTTTGGGCACCACGGGGCAAATTATCATGTCCACTCCTTTGAAATCCGGCGTATTTCAATGTACAACCGGCGTATTTCAATGTACACCTATGGCGGAATTGGGTGGGGAGTACATTGAGGATAACTTGGCTAATTTACCCACCTTTTCACTCCTTTCAAGTACGGCGTTTTTCAATGTACACCTATAGCAGATTGGGGCAGGCGCCACAAAGTCGGCTCAGAACGTCGAAATGGCGAAAAGTTCCCAATGTGTAGGGGTGGTTTACGACAAAGAGTAAGAGTCCACCCCTAATTTTTCGATTTTATGCCATTTTCACCACTTTTTGACCAAAATGTGAGGTCATCCGTAATTTTTTGATTTCACCGCCGCTACGTATTTTATGGTTTTTTTGGGAATAGGACTTGGGGGGGGTGCCCCCCCTTTTCTTAATTTGTTTTTGACGATTTATAAAAATTTTCTGACCAATAAACCTGACGGGTTTGCGACGGAAAGTCGAGGCAACCAGAAATTTTCCATTATTTTAAATATACCTTCCATATATTTACCAGATTTTTCTCTTCTCCGTCTTCGTGAAACATGGGCAACGATCACCAACGGGTCTCAATAATGGAAAAGGATCCAGGAGCTCATACACAGAAATTGCTTATCGCAGGTATTATTTTTGTCGGGCGTGACACAAAATGGCCTGGGCAAAAGTTCCCAATGTGTAGGGGTGGTTTACGACACAGAGTAAGAGTCTACCCCTAATTTTTCGATTTTATGCCATTTTCACCACTTTTTGACCAAAATGTGAGGCCATCCCTAATTTTTCGATTTCACCACCGCTACGTATTTTTATGGTTTTTTTTGGGAATAGTACTCGTGGGGCCCCCCCCTTTTCTTAATTTGTTTTTGACGATTTTTAAAAATTTTCTGACCAATAAACCTGTCGGGTTTGCGATGGAAAGTCGAGCCAACCAGAAATTTTCCAATATTTTAATTATACCTTCCATATATTTCCCCAGATTTTTCTCTTCTCCCTCTCCGTGAAACATGCGTGTGCTGTTACCAATTTTCTATTCTACACGAGTGCGACCGGTGAATACGACTTCTGGTCGGTCGCTCTCCTCTGTGTGCCGTCTTCGTAAAACCGGTGTAGCGCAAGCTATGGTCTACGATTTTCTTTGTGGCGGTCGACGAGAAACCAGGGAGCTTCTATGGCCGCAGCGTTTTTATGTTGTAAGCGGATTTGGCTTTTCACCACCGCTGCGTATTTTTATGGTTTTTTTGGGGAATACAACTCGGGGGGCGCCCCCCCCCCTTTTCTTAATTTGTTTTTGACGATTTATAAAAATTTTCTGCCCAATAAACCTGTGCTAACCATCTATTCTTTAAAGTTATATTATACGTACGTTCTGTTGCCCTTGCGTCTGATGTTACCAATTTTCTATTCTATACGAGTGGGACCGGTGAAAAAGACTTCTGGTCGGTCTCTCTCCTCTGTGTGCCCTCTTCGCGAAACCGGTGGAGCGCAGGCTATGGTCTACATTTTTCTTTGTGGCGGTCTACGAGTAACCGGGGGGGTTCTATGGTTGCAGCGTTTTTTGTTTGTAAGCAGATTTGGCTTATCACCAAGAGTAAGAGTCTACCCCTAATTTTTCGATTTTATGCCATTTTCACCACTTTTTGACCAAAATGTGAGGCCCCTAATTTTTCGATTTCACCACCGCTACGTATTTTTATTGGTTTTTTTGGAATAGTACTCGTGGGGGGCGCCCCCCCTTTTCTTAATTTGTTTTTGACGATTTATAAAAATTTTCTAACCAATAAACCGGTCGGGTTTGCGATGGAAAGTCGAGGCAACCAGAAATTTTCCAATATTTTAATTATACCTTCCATATCTTTACCCAGATTTTCTCTTCTCCGTCTCCGTGAAACATGCGTGTGCTGTTACCAATTTTCTATTCTACACGAGTGCGACCGGTGAATACGACTTCTGGTCGGTCGCTCTCCTCTGTTTGCCGTCTTCGCAAAACCGGTGTAGCGCAAGCTAAGAGTTAGAGTCCACCCCTAATTTTTATGTTTTATGCCATTTGGACCACTTTTTGTCCAAAATGTCAAATGGGGGACCAAAAACAGATCCCAAAACAAACATTCCCTTGAAAGAACAAGAATTCTCGGCCCATCGTAAGTGTCTAATTTCTATAATGCGGCTACCAGACCTTCACTTGCGTGGTAGAGTTGCTCCTCAATCTGGAGACCCCTCCCTCCATGCTCCCTTCTAATGGGCTAACCATCTATTTTTTAATGTTATATTATACGTACGTTTTGTTGCCCTTGCGTCTGATGTTACCAATTTTCTATTCTACACGAGTGCGACCGGTGAATACGACTTCTGGTCGGTCGCTCTCCTCTGTTTGCCGTCTTCGCAAAACCGGTGTAGCGCAAGCTCCCCTTCTTGTTCATTCTTCAACAAGCAGACGTTTCTTGATTAACCTCCCCCTTTTTTCTACTTCCTTTCTCCCTTCTATATACCATTTTGTGCCTTAAAATGATGAGCAACATTGGAAATACGCAAACATTTTCTATGGATTAATAAGGGGTCCCCTTGACTACAACGCTAATATAAAAGATAAATCGTACGGGGTGCGCCCACTTTTGCACTTTTTTGCTTTTGCGTGTACACTATTGTTAAAATTTTTCGATTTTGTGCCATTTTCACCACTTTTTGACCAAAATGTGAGGTCATCCGTAATTTTTCGATTTCACCGCCGCTACGTATTTTTATGGTTTTTTTGGGAATAGGACTTGGGGGGGGGGGGCGCCCCCCCTTTTCTTAATTTGTTTTTGACGATTTATAAAAATTTTCTGACCAATAAACCTGACGGGTTTGCGACGGAAAGTCGAGGCGACCAGACATTTTCCATTATTTTAATTATACCTTCCATATATTTACCCCGATTTTTCTCTTCTCCGTCTTCGTGAAACATGGGCAACGATCACCAACGGGTCTCAATAATGGAAAAGGATCCAGGAGCTCATACACAGAAATTGCTTATCGCAGGTATTATTTTTGTCGGGCGTGACACAAAATGGCCGTTTTTTGGCCTGGGCAAAAGTTCCCAATGTGTAGGGGTGGTTTACGACACAGAGTAAGAGTCTACCCCTAATTTTTCGATTTTATGCCATTTTCACCACTTTTTGACCAAAATGTGAGGCCATCCCTAATTTTTCGATTTCACCACCGCTACGTATTTTTATGGTTTTTTTTGGGAATAGTACTCGTGGGCCCCCCCCTTTTCTTAATTTGTTTTTGACGATTTTTAAAAATTTTCTGACCAATAAACCTGTCGGGTTTGCGATGGAAAGTCGAGCCAACCAGAAATTTTCCAATATTTTAATTATACCTTCCATATATTTCCCCAGATTTTTCTCTTCTCCCTCTCCGTGAAACATGCGTGTGCTGTTACCAATTTTCTATTCTACACGAGTGCGACCGGTGAATACGACTTCTGGTCGGTCGCTCTCCTCTGTGTGCCGTCTTCGCAAAACCTTTGTAGCGCAAGCTATGGTCTACGATTTTCTTTGTGGCGGTCGACGAGAAACCAGGGAGCTTCTATGGCCGCAGCGTTTTTATGTTGTAAGCGGATTTGGCTTTTCACCACCGCTGCGTATTTTTATGGTTTTTTTGGGGAATACAACTCGGGGGGCGCCCCCCTTGCTTTCTGTCTGCCCTTTTCCGGAAACCTATGGGGCGTTTCCACCATAGATGTACATTTGAAGAGGATCACCCCCTGTACAGTATGACCAAAAAATGGTGTCCCGCCTCAGATTTTCCCTCCACCGCTGTAGGTGTACGTTGAAAATAAGTTAGCTAATTTAGCCCCCTTTTCACTCCTTTCTTACTCTTTGTCGCTAACCACCCCTACACAATGGAAAATTTCTGGTTGCCTCTACTTTTCGTCGCAAATCCGCCAGGTTTATTGGTCACTAATATCTACGGGGCCCCCATTGTTGTTTAATCTACACCTATGAAGGCGGGGGAGGGAGAATAATGTACAACTCATCGCTCTCCCTTTTTTGTTCCTCCCCTTTTTTCCAAACCCTCACCCTACTTTTTTCAAACCCCCACCCCCACTTTTTTCGCCAGCCACACCTATGGTGGTGATCATAGGTGTGGCTGGCGGAAAAAGTGGGGGTGGGGGTTCAGGAAAAAGTAGGGAGGGGGGTTTGATGAGTTTCAGCATTCGATTCTGCAGCACTGCTGGCAGCACGATAGGGCGACGAATTGGTCGCGGTAGCGGTAGTCCCCTTCTGCTTCGTGAGGCCATCCCTAATTTTTCGATTTCACCACCGCTACGTATTTTTATGGTTTTTTTGGGAATAGTACTCGTGGGGGGCGCCCCCCCCCTTTTCTTAATTTGTTTTTGACGATTTATAAAAATTTTCTGACCAATGAACCTGTGCTAACCATCTATTCTTTAAAGTTATATTATACGTACGTTTTGTTGCCCTTGCGTCTGATGTTACCAATTTTCTATTCTATACGAGTGGGACCGGTGAAAAAGACTTCTGGTCGGTCTCTCTCCTCTGTGTGCCCTCTTCGCGAAACCGGTGGAGCGCAGGCTATGGTCTACATTTTTCTTTGTGGCGGTCTACGAGTAACCGGGGGGTTCTATGGTCGCAGCGTTTTTTGTTTGTAAGCAGATTTGGCTTATCACCAAGAGTAAGAGTCTACCCCTAATTTTTCGATTTTATGCCATTTTCAGCACTTTTTGACCAAAATGTGAGGCCATCCCTAATTTTTCGATTTCACCACCGCTACGTATTTTTATTGGTTTTTTTGGAATAGTACTCGTGGGGGGCGCCCCCCCCCCTTTTCTTAATTTGTTTTTGACGATTTATAAAAATTTTCTAACCAATAAACCTGTCGGGTTTGCGATGGAAAGTCGAGGCAACCAGAAATTTTCCAATATTTTAATTATACCTTCCATATCTTTACCCAGATTTTTCTCTTCTCCGTCTCCGTGAAACATGCGTGTGCTGTTACCAATTTTCTATTCTACACGAGTGCGACCGGTGAATACGACTTCTGGTCGGTCGCTCTCCTCTGTTTGCCGTCTTCGCAAAACCGGTGTAGCGCAAGCTAAGAGTTAGAGTCCACCCCTAATTTTTATGTTTTATGCCATTTGGACCACTTTTTGTCCAAAATGTCAAATGGGGGACCAAAAAACAGATCCCAAAACAAACATTCCCTTGAAAGAACAAGAATTCTCGGCCCATCGTAAGTGTCTAATTTCTATAATGCGGCTACCAGACCTTCACTTGCGTGGTAGAGTTGCTCCTCAATCTGGAGACCCCTCCCTCCATGCTCCCTTCTAATGGACTAACCATCTATTTTTTAAAGTTATATTATACGTACGTTTTGTTGCCCTTGCGTCTGATGTTACCAATTTTCTATTCTATACGAGTGGGACCGGTGAAAAAGACTTCTGGTCGGTCACTCTCCTCTGTGTGCCCTCTTCGCGAAACCGGTGGAGCGCAGGCTATGGTCTACATTTTTCTTTGTGGCGGTCTACGAGTAACCGGGGGGTTCTATGGCCGCAGCGTTTTTGTTGTAAGCAGATTTGGCTTTTCACCACCGCTGCGTATCTTTATGTTTTTTTTTGGGAATACGACTCGGGGGGCAACTCCCCTTTTTTCTGTCTGATTTTCCGGAGAAGCAGCCCTTTCCGTTATGGGGGCGACTATACTTTATAGCCCCCTTTTTCTATTCGCCTCCTCTGCCAGAAACTGGCGTGGGGAAGTTACTACTGCCTTTTTTTAAGCATTTATCATCAAAGGCCTTCCCCAAAAAGGGCTATCCTAAAAATGTTATTTTGCCCTGTGTCCTTCAAATTTTAATTATACGTACCTATTTTTGCCCCGATTTTTCTCTTCTGCGGGCCCCATAGGTATTCGTGACCAATAAACCTGATGGGTTTGCGACGGAAAGTAGAGGCAAAAGAGTCCCCCCCAATTTTTCGATTTTATGCCATTTTGATGACTTTTTGTCCAAAATGTCAAATGGGGGACCAAAAATTTAATCCCAAAAGAAACATTCCCTTGAAAGCACTCGGCCCATCGTTAGTGTCTAATTTCTATAATGCGGCTACCGGACCTTCACTTGCGTGGGGGAGTTGCAACTTCCTTAATATTTTTAAGGTTACTTAATCAAGCGCAATCATCACCAAGGGCGCCAGGGGCATACTAAAAATCAGAGTAAATCCTATGCAGATTTTCCCACTTTTGTTATTGTTTTCCACCAATTTTTAGCTAAAAATTTTTATAATAGAAACAAAAGTCTAGATGTGGGGGGCTCCCCCCTCAATCTGGAGACCCTTCTCTCCATGCTCCCTTCTAATGGCCAAACCATGTATTCTTTAAATTTAAATTATACGTACGTATTTTTGCACCGCTTAATCTCTTCCCCCTATACGCGAAACAGGCGTGGGGAGTTTAATCTGCCGCTTTTTTTCCATCTATCGGAATAGACATAGATTATTTAAAATATCTTTTGTAACTTATAACAATTTCTGGCTTACAGAGTTGATTTCTAATAATTTTCGATTCACCTCTACCATCAAGAGCTTTCCCAATTTTCTATTCTATAGAAGTGGGGCAGGTGAATACGACTTGTGGTTCCCCCCTAATTTTTCGATTTGATTCCATTTTGACACCTTAAATTTTCGATTATATGCCATTTTTGCCAAAGCAGGGGGGAGGAGCGGGCCGCAACAGTAAGAGAGAAATCAATTATACAAAGTTTGTATTATAGCAATTATGTCAGCATTTTTCCCCCAACGTTTCATTAGAAGGAGGCATCCCATAGTAGTCCATCACCACAAAACGTCAGTGATTGAAGAAAATGGTTCGTTCTTCATTAACTTATTTGTCACCCTATTTGGCTCCCTGCTCTTTATTAAAATGTAAGTATGTCAATCAGTCATATCAGTATACTTGCGACGGGGGCCGCCCCCTGTTTTAGTCATGCAGCAATCTGTTCTCATATAAAACTTTCTTTCTATCACTAAACTGCCTATTTACTGATCTCGCAACAAACGAAAAAGCACTCCAATGAGCAAAAGCATTTAATGAATGCGGAAACCTTTTTTGTATGCAGGGGGCCTCCTTGCCCTCAGCCCATTAAGCTATTCCTTTCCCCTCCAAATCTGTAAAGCTATTCCTTTTCCCTCCAAATCTGGTAGTCTCAATCCCATCCAAATAATAAAAGCTTATCTATAGTCTATACTATTGTTCATTACAGCTCCCCCACTACCGGCCTGCCCTTCCCTGGACAGTGATGAAGGACGAGAGCCTGCCACCTATCAGGGCAACGATCAGCAAAAGGGGTCCACAGCCAGCTCTTCAGCCATGAACTGTAAACATGGGCCTGGTTTGAACATATTATTTTTTCTTTTCTTATAATTTAAATTGTACGTAATTTTTTCTTTGGTACTGCAACGGAATACTGTTGAAAATTTAGCCATTTTTGGTTAAAGTTTGGGCCCTTTAAAAACCAGTATGAATATATATATTTAGAAAGTCCTAAATTAGATTATTTGCAGTTGTATAGCCGAACTTAATTCGTCGAATTATTTCGTTTTCGTATTTTCGTTTTGAAAATAAACATTGATTTATTGACAATACTCTATCTTACTCCTTTGTTATCTTCTAACAACTTTAAATTGTACGTACTTTGTTCCCGCGGTCGCTCTCCTCTGTGTGCCCTCTTTGCCAAACCGGTGGAGTCCAATTTTTCGCAGGGCGTATGGGCCCCATAGTATATACTATTGTTCATTACAGCTACCCCTCTATCGGCCTGTCCTTTCCTGGACAGTGATGAAGGACGAGAGCCTGCCACCTATCAGGGCAACGATCAGCAAAAGGGGGCCATAGCCAGCTCTTCAGCCATGAACTGTAAACATGGGCCTGATATACAGACATTGCCTGATATACAGACATTTCAAACAGGAACTGTCGCAGGTATAATTTATGTGTCGTAGGTGGTTTTTGTCTTTCCCCTCCCTTATTTTGCATTCCGTCTTAAAGTCTTTCAAATCCAATCTCCTCCTCTAGTCTTGTTGGTCTTCAGGACTCTCGGTTTCTTTTTTAGCCTTAATCGGCCCCTCGCACTTACGCAGGCCCTTTTGCCTCCTCCTAGTCGAGCTCATTCCTCCTTTCTTCTGCGTTCACTTTTTCTCTTAAATTTTCTGGTCTACATGACTCTAGGTTTCTTTATTAGCCTTAATCGGCCCCTCCCTTTTACGCGGGCCCATTTGCCTCCTCCTAGCCTAGCTCATTCCTCCTTTCTTCTTCGTTCACTGTTTCTCCTACTCTCTATAAATGTTTGAACTGCATTACCTAAAAACAGGCAAAAAAGTTTCTTTCCATTGTTGTTATCGAAAGTATTACTTTGTCTCCTTTGCCATCTGACTATTTTTCGTTCAATTTTATTTCGTTTAAGTTCTCCTTTTGTCCACAGCTTTCAATTACGGCGTTTTTCGAAATACACCAATGGCGGATTTTGGAGGAGTGATGTAAAAGTGATCCCCCCAAGTTTTCTTACTTTTTCCTTTTTTGTTTAATGTACACCTATGATGGCAGGGGAGGGGAAATAATGTACAACCCATCGCTCTTCCTTTTTTTGGTTTGAAAATATTCTTTCATTTTTTTCTAAAAATTATAATTGAACGTACTTTTTTCCGTTTCGTTCCCGTATCGCGCCATATTTTTACTATTCCGTTTCACAGTGTACACCTATGACGGAGGGGGGGAACGAATAATGGCAAACTCATCGCTCTTCCCTATTCATTTGTTAGAAAATATTATTTTTTTTCTTTTCTTAAAATTTAAATTGTACGTACTTTTTCCTTGGTACAACAATGGAATAGTATTGAAAATTTAGCCATTTTTGGTTACAGTTTGGGCGCTTTAAAAACCAGTATGTATATATAAATATATATAGAAAGTCCTAAATTAGATTATTTCCTTTCGTTTAGCTGAATTCAATTCGTCGAACAATTTCGCTTTTGTATTTTCTTTTTTGAAAATAAACATTGATTTGTTGTCAACACTCTATCTTAATCCTTTGTTATTTCCTAAAAACTTTAAATTGTACGTACTTTGTTCCCGCGGTCGCTCTCCTCTGTGTGCCCTTTTGGCGAAACCGGTGGAGTGCAATATTTCGCAGGGGGTATGGCCCCCCGTTTATCTGTGTGACGGTCACTGTAAATTGTACATATTGTCAATACTTTATCTTAATTCTTTGTTCCTTTATAAAAACTTTATTTTGTATGTACTTTGTTCGCGGGGTCGCTCCCCTCTGTGTGCCCTCTTCACGAAACGTCAGTGATTGGACAAAATGGTTCCATCTTCATTATACTTATTTGTCACCCTAATTTCGCTCCCTGCTCTTTATTAAAATGTAACTATGTCACTCAGTCACATCAGTGTACTTGCGACGGGCGCGCCCCCTGATTTAGTGATGCAGCAATCTGTTCTCATATAAAACTCTGTTTCTCTCACTAAACTGCCTATTTACTGATCTCTCAACTAACGAAAAAGCACTCCAAGGAGCAAAAGCATTTATTGAATGCGGAAACCTTTTTTTGTATGCAGGGGGCCCCCTTGCGCTCAGCACATAAAGCTATTCCTTTTCCCTCCTAATCTGCTGGTCTCAATCCCGTCCAAATGATAACAGCTTATCTATAGTCTATACTATTGTTCATTACAGCTACACCTCTCCCGGCCTGTCCCTCCCTGGACAATGAAGAAGGACGAGAGCCTGCCACATATCAGGGCAACGTTCACCAAAAGGGGGCCACAGCCAGCTCTTCAGCCAAGAACTATAAACATGGGCCTGATATGCAGATATTTCATTCAGGAACTGTCGCAGGTATTATTTATGTGTCGTAGCTATTTTTTGTCTATCCCCTCCCTTATTTTCCATTCCGTCTTAAAGTCTTTCAAATCCAATCTCCTCCTCTAGTCTTGTTGGTCTTCAGGACTCTCGGTTTCTTTTTTAGCCTTAATCGGCCCCTCGCACTTACGCAGGCCCTTTTGCCTGCTCCTAGGAGAGCTCATTCCTCCTTTCTTCTTCGTTCACTTTTCCTCCTAAATTTTCTCTCTCTATAATTGTTTGAACTGCATTACCTAAAAACAGGCAAAAAAGTTTCTCTTCATTATTGTTATCGAAAGTATTACTTTGCCTCCATTGCCAACTGACTATTTTCTCGTTCAATCTTATTTCTATTTTCTCGTTCAATCTTATTTCAGTGAAGTTCTGCTTTAGTTGTAAAATTTACCATTTGTTTGATTGTAAATTGATGTCTACATAAATTATGATAAAAACTTACTTATCGTCTATATGTCATTACAGCTCACCACCTACTGCCCTGCCTTTCACTGTGCAATGAACAAAAACGAGGGGCTGCCACACATAAAGGCAACGATCACCAACGGGTCTCAATAATGGAAAAGGATCCAGGAGCTCATACACAGAAATTGCTTATCGCAGGTATAATTTTTGTCTTTTCTGCCCTTTTCTTGCCTATTCATGTTAAAGTTCTACAAATGTAAACTCATGCTGTATTCTTCATCTTACAGTTATACAAATGTAGCGTATACATATACATATGTATACAAATGTTATACAAATGTATACAATGTATTATATAATGCGTGGGCCCACCCGGGGCAGAGCTTCTGAAACATCATCGAAGCACCGCGAGCGGCACCGGTATGGAAAAAGGCGATTCCGAGTTGACCGAAACAGATCCACAGCTGGGGCGGAAGCTTGCTGAAAGCTACGAACAAACGGAAATCAAAGAAGAAAGGGGGAATCATATTTCAATTAAAGCCTTTTCAACAAAACGGGTGACAAGATCTGTTACGA
>JASAND010002195.1:0-10097 GCA_030248195.1 Trissonchulus latispiculum | reverse complement strand
TTCCCAGTGGCGTAGGCCTTAGAGAATAGCGTATAGAATAAGCAGGAAATAAGTAAAGGTAACGTTTACTGAATGAAAGTAAAATAAACAGTAAAATAACGTATTGAATAAAGTAAAGTAAACGTAAAGCAGTAATGGCGTAGTCAACATGGACAAGAAAACAGTGATGAAACACAACGAAGAAGAACAAGTGTCAAATTCACTTGTTCATATAGTAATAGCAGAATGTTCTAGAAGCTTCGAGAAAGTTCTTCAAAAGTACAGAAAAGTCTAGAATCATATGGAATGTTCTCGAAGTTTCTTCAGCCTTCTCGAACTTTCTGCAGGATTCTTCGAGGTACTCGACACCTCCCCACCAAGCCTGAACTTCACGTGAAGGCGAGTAGCGGGGCGGAGCCTTTCCTTTTGTCGACCGCTTTGATCGACGAGGCAATTGAACATCCGGTTCCATCGTAGCAGCTGGAACCTTCATCTCAGAATCTGTGATAGGTCTTGATCCATCATCCGAGAATTCTGACGGTTTAAAAAAGTAGAACGGTTAGAGACGAAGATGTCTTCTCCCGGTTCTGTGTCATCTAGCGAGACGTGTCGTGGTTGCAGTTGTTCCACATGTCGACGCCAAACCGGTCCTCTTGGATAGACTCGCACATCAACCGTTCGAGTTCCTCTTCGTTTGGTAACAAATGCAGGAACCCAGCGTGGCTCTTTATCTCGTCGGGGTCCGAAGTATAGTGCGTAGACCGGATCACCAACGTCGTAGGATGGAGCCAGCTTCGCAACCATTTCCTGTTGTTGGGACTTAGTAGCTTCTTTGGCTTGTTTCCCTTATGCAGCGTGAGCGGGAGATGGGAGCAAGGTATCAATCTTAGTACGAATCTGCCTTGAGTTGAGTAGCTCGCTTGGAGAGTAATCTGTCGAATTTGGTGTTCGACGGAACTGCATCAAGAACTCCTGTAGTGCTCTCTTAGGAGGTAGGCTTGACTTTCTTAGCGCTTGCTTGAAAGTCTGTACAAGCCGTTCAGCAGCTCCATTCGTACTTGGATGGTAAAGAGCACCCGTAAGGTGTGTGATGCCCCTTTCTTTGCACCAAGACTGGAATTCCTCAGACGTAAATGCAGAAGCATTGTCTGTTACCAGTGTATGCGGGTACCCGAAGTGTGCAAAATCCTGTTCTAGCAGTGCAGTCGTAGCTTTGGCAGTAACTGCTTGTGTTGGATGAATGCACGGATACTTCGAGTAGGCGTCGATCAGAACCAGCCAATTTGAACCCAGGAAGTTGATGGCATGGTCCAGATGCAATCGACTCCATGGCTTCTCGGGGAGCATCCAAGGATGAACTGTCGGCTTGGACGGCTTGGTTTGGTGCTCTCCACACGCTATGCAGTGGCGACACGTAGCCTCTATGTCGTCGTCGATGTTTGGCCAGTATACGGCGGTTCTGGCCAGTTGTTTCATTCGCTGCATTCCAAAATGTCCAAGATGCAGCTGTCCCAGGACCTTAGGACGTAAACTGGCGGGAATCACAACTCGGCAGCCATGCAGGAGACAGCCGTTAACAATAGACAATGAATCTGCCAGTTGCCGGAAACGCTGAACTTCAGTCCCTTCATCAGTTTTCTTTGGTGGCCAACCTTCACGAGTAAAGCGAGTGACCAAGTGACCAAGCGAGTGATATCACAGGATCTCTGGCCGACCCGCGAGCCAGGACATTACGATCGGTCGTCGAGATCTGATTGCTGACGTCCTCGATAGCGCAGACCATCTGTGCGTCATCGCCACCTTCCTCCCCGTCAAACTGTGAATCCTCTCGTGCGGGTAGACGGCTTAAGAGATCGGCATTCGCATGATTGGTGGTTTTGCGATACTCAATGTCATAGTCAAATTGACTAAGCATCAAAGCCCAACGAGCTAATCGGTTGGCTGCCAATGCAGGAGTTGCTTTGCCTGGACCAAACATCGCAATCAGTGGCCGATGATCAGTAACCAGTATAAATTTTCTTCCATAAATGTACTGGTAGAATTTCTTTAGGCCTAAAATGATTGCCAATGCTTCCTTTTGTAGTTGACTATAATTTCTCTGCGTCGCAGTTAGTACCTTCGAGACGTTGCAAATTGGACGCTCGCTGCCATCAGGGTAGCGATGAAACAAAACAGCTCCAATTCCAACGTTTGAGCCATCACAGGAAATTCCAACTGGCAGCTTCTCATCAAAATGAACCAGGACGTTCTCTGAAGACAGCAAATCCTTCAAACGGTTGGACGCGCTTCGGTGTTTATTTTCCCATCACCAGGGTGCATTCTTTTTGGTTAGCCGATACAGTGGTTCGGCAATGGTAGCGAGATCTGTTGGCAGGAATTTAGCGTAGAACTGAACAGATCCCAGAAAGGATTTGAGGCTGGAAACATCCGTTGGCGGAGGCATATTCAACAGGTCATTCACCTTTGGTCCTTTGGCGACGCCTTCTGTAGAAAGAATATGCCCAAGGTACTCTACGTAAGGTTCGGCGAAGTGGCATTTTTCCAGACGACAGCGGAGACCTTTGTCATTAAAGATTTCGCAAATTCTTAGTGTGATCTTCCGTATCCTTCCCACTGACCAGGAGATCATCCAGGTGCACTGCTACGCCTGGTAAATCCTGAGTGAGTTGATCCATGACTTGCTGGAAATAGCCAGGTGCCGATTTAATGCCGAACGGGAGCCTCTTCTGTAGTAATACCCCCTTATGGGTGCTGAGGGCAAGCCTTCTTTGACTTCTTGGGCCCAATTTAATCTGATTGTAGGCATCAGCCAAATCAATCTTCGTAAACCCATAACCGCCTCCCAGTTTCCGCATTAGATCCTCTGGGAGAGGCAGCGGGTGTCGATGCTCTTTGAGTTGTTTGTTGACGGTTACTGAATAATCGCCACACACTCTGATCTTTGGCTTTTTCTGGCCTGGGAGCAATGCCTTCTTGACAGGAACCACTGGCGTGCCATAATCATTGAATTGGGTGAGTTGCCAAGTCCCTCTAGCAATACCATCTTCGTATGCTCGTTCCAAGTCTTCTCTGATGGCAACGGGCACGGGTCTTGCTTTGCAGAAAATTGGACGGGATTGGCGCTTAAATTCTACCTCTAATTCGTAATCTTTAAGGCACCCAAGTTCCTGCTTCCACAGATCAGGAAATTCATTGCAGATTTGCCGGCACCTGTTACGTAAATTCTCATCCGGTTTCAGGTGACTAAACACGGCGTTGCAATGTTGGGCAGATTCCAGGAGTTGATCCACCGAAATTCCCATCTGTTTAGTAGCAGTACGGCCCAGGAGGTTCAGATCTGGGACATCCGTAACTGTATAACAGATGTCGTGTTGATCCCGTTCTCCTGGCATCCGTGTCTTGCCCATGAAGGTACCCTTCACTCGAAGGTCATGTTTGCTAGCCGATTCATATCGGGCTGTAGGAGGATCCAAGGTAGGCTGTCCGAGATTGTCCCAGCACTGTGTAGTAATGAAGTTTCCTGTCGTTGCTGTGTCAATTTCCATGACACAACGCTGACCCTGAATCTCGACAGGCACTTCCAGCTTCGGGACTGCTTCCTGATGGACAGAAACCGCATTGACAACGTTGATTCTTTTAACGTTGCTTCTTGGTTCATCCTTCGTCTTCAGCTTCTTTCGGCACACTGCTTCCAAGTTCCCCTTGATGTTGCAATAATTGCATGTAGCGCTTTTGTAGCGACAGTCATTTGCCTTGTGATCCGGTTTGCCACATCGATAGCACCTGATTGCAGGACGTTCCGAATCACTCTTCGGTTTCTTCCTCGTTGCCGCGCTTGAGGACGTCTGCTTCACCTTGTAGACCGGTTTGGGCTTAGAGCCGTGTACGGTCTCCTTGGCTACTTTAGCGGCGTCCTCAGTTTCTACAGCAATTTGGATAGCCTTAGCGAAATCCAGCTCGTCATCCTTCACCTTGAATAAGGCCTTCAGGACGTCTTCATTGTTGACGGAACAAATGAAGCGAGTGCGCAGTGCCTCATCCTGAGGATCCTTGATTGAGGGGAAGTCGCAGGTGGCAGCATCCTGACGTATACGGGCTGCCAACTCATGGATCGTTTCGCCAGGTTTTCTTTGCATGTCGCTCCAAGATTTGAATCGTTCACGGACGATGAACCTTTCGGATCGTACTGGTCCTTCATGAACGAAACGATTTCATCAAGGGACAAGGCGTTGACATCCTTGGGCGGCGTTTGCTGCGCAGCCAAGTTTGCCAACAGCTTGTAAACAGATGATGACTGATTCGTAAGAAAAATCTGAGCTTTCTTATCCTCCGGAATTGAATGGGCACCAACAAAGGTACAGAACCTTGCGTAGTAATCGGTCCATAACTCTGTAGATGAGTCGAAAGGAGAGAAGTTCGGAGGAGCAGCAGTCTCAGAGGCCGACACTGGAGCGAATTGCTGCCTGCAGTCTGACGGAGCAGGCGTTCAAATCGCTCCTGGTCTTCCTTTCGCTGCTGCTGCATTTGTTGCATCATCTGCTGCATCAGTTCCAGCATCTTCGCTGTATCCGCCATGTTGTATCCTGATCAATTCGGAAAACATAGTCAGAAATCGACTTGAGCCTTCGTCGTAGTATTGACAGGATCCTACCCAGTGCGCCAGAAAATCTCTGTTGTATTCCCAGTGGCGTAGGCCTTAGAGAATAGCGTATAGAATAAGCAGGAAATAAGTAAAGGTAACGTTTACTGAATGAAAGTAAAATAAACAGTAAAATAACGTATTGAATAAAGTAAAGTAAACGTAAAGCAGTAATGACGTAGTCAACATGGACAAGAAAACAGTAATGAAACACAACGAAGAAGAACAAGTGTAAAATTCACTTGTTTATATAGTAATAGCAGAATGTTCTAGAAGCTTCGAGAAAGTTCTTCAAAAGTACAGAAAAGTCTAGAATCATATGGAATGTTCTCGAAGTTTCTTCAGCCTTGTCGAACTTTCGGCAGGATTCTTCGAGGTACTCGACAAGTATAATGATAGAACTGAAAGAAATAATTGACACTGCAGCACCTCTGACCCGAAAAATTCGGGTCTGAGGTGGGGATCGAACCCACAACCTTTGGCGACCATAGACTAGTAACATGACAACAGACATGTAAACCTTCAGATGGGCAGCATGCTGTAGTTTTGTCAGAAGATCCAATATGACACCAATATTCAGAGGGGCAGTCGGATTTGGATACGCAGGTGTCCTTCTGATCAGTGGTCTTCGCTGGGCTTCCTCTGGTACAGGGATTGCTTTCCAGTTCTGCTAGAATGGAATTTTTCTGTATATAGTTCTTGCGTGTGTGACGCGGTTGCTTTATATTGCATATTATCAAGAGTACATAATATGAGTGTGACAACTGGCAAGCTCTCTATTATCAGAGCAAAAACTATGCTCTGTTCGCTAACGGCTTACCCCCTTCCTAATTTGGACCCCACTGAACAAAGCAAATTCGCCCGCTATGTTTGTGTTCTAAAGTTCGAAACAGACACAAATTACACCTAAACACTGTTTGTGTTTTTGAGCTTAAGCACATAAACATAGAACGAGTGAGCGTACCCCCGTTTGGACCCCGTACCCATATAGAGGCGGAGTGAGAGGGGTCAATTTGGGGAGGGGTAAGCCGATAGCGAACATCACATAGCATAGTTTTGGCTCTGACTGCATAGGGTGTGGCGCTTGTCATATTCTTATACATTATGTACTCTTGATATTATATACTTTCTATAGTCGCTATGCACAATATCTTGTAATCTTGCGGTGAGACAGTGTCTGGTTTCTGCTTTAAAAAATCATTTTTCTTTATTTGTTTGGCAGCAGTATATATTGCTGTTTCTGGGTAATTGTTCTGCTCCTGTTTTGTTTTTGGTGTTATCCTTGTTCAAACCAGAACAACAATTTCATTTGTTGTGTTCATTGGTATGGTTAAGGCTACGATAAGCCTGTGCAATTTTAGTGCCGTTTCAAATGTAAGTGCCCGTAAACGTACAGCTGCAGACTTTATTGCATCTCTCTTCTGATATGAAATTGTTTTCATTTCCTAAGAGTCCTTTGTACCAAAAGGATGTGCATCTGCCCTTGGCTCTGTTGTAGTACCATCTCATGAACGCACCGTCACCTTCTCCTTCGTTCGGCTCATACCAACAGAATTCTTTGCCCTCTAAATATATAGATCGTCTTCTTAAAGATAGTCTTATTCCGAAAAAGGAAAAAATAATGGTACGAACCTAACTTGTTCCTATAATTAAGTTCTTAACTAATGTAATGAGTGAGTAATGCGCTTCTACATTGTAAAAAGTGTAATGTCAACCTACCGATTTTTATACATACATACACGATTATAAGCCAATAACTACCTACTGCTAAAAATTAGAATTACGATACTGTTTCGTCGAACACGATTTCGATCTTTTTGTATGACATTTCAGCTATCATCATTTGGGTGACTCTGCTGAACTTACTGCTTTCTCTTTGGCAGCAAACTTTTGACCAGACATAGCCACCCGGATGACACCAGTAATTGCTGGGGCAAACACCATCGTCGTAGAAAGGATTGCAGACTGGGACATCTCGGGTTCCCGGTTTCACGTAAACGAAGGATTTCCGACAAGCGTCTCTGTATTCTAAAATGTTAAACAAAATCATAATTAGCTGTCCAGAAAAGCGTGATGTATAAAACTGGAAACTACTCTTCCTGGTTTCTGAGCGACCTTCTGTGTAGATATTATGTCCTTTATTTAATCTAAATAGTCTCTTAAGTATAAATCGTCTCATGGAAAATATTACATATTATACTAACATAGTCGTATTCCTGATTTCAATATTTAAATTAACATGAGACTACTTCAAAGTCAGATTTTCCGCATTTGAGAGATCTTCCCCTTTTTTGTAGCCACCTTTACGAGGCGAGCAAGCCGGTATAATTTTTGCCATATTAGTCACTTGTTGATAGGCGGGTGTAGTTAGGAGTCGGATAAACGACGGTACATATATAACTGCCGTTAGGGTGACTGACTTCAGCTACGCTGACCCTGGCCAATAATCGCACGTCAGTTTGGCTTGGGGCCTGGGGGCCTTGCTTTCTGTCCTTGGCCTTCGCTTCTCCGCTCCTTGACTGCCTTTCTGCAGTTGCGGAGAGCAGCATTTGTCGAAACTCCCGTTGAACCCACCGACGCTGATCCAATTACGAAATAAATATATACAAAAAATAGTCGTATTTCTCTATATATTATATACCTTGAAGTTTTAACAATTTTTATCAAACCCTTTTGGCAGATTAGTAGCAAATTTTTGGGAATTAGGTTTACGTACTTCGTCTGCAGCAAATTCCATCGCTGCAAAAGTTGTCCCTTCCGCAGGCGCTATCAACAGAACAAATTTTCAGGTCACCATTTGATTCATACATTATATTGCTGTCTTCAGGACATTTCGCATCTGCAAATTAGTAAACCGTTTTCATGGTTGTCACTCACTACCACACACTTTCTTGTCACGTTATACGTACTGACTGACTGGTTCAATTGGTGCCATGAGCTGTACCTGTCGAAATCGGTAACTGGATCTGAAGTAGGTTTATTAATCATTAATCCATTCACGCATTTCATATCAGCTGTTGTGTGGTGTAGACTAATTATATACCACATAACTAAATGAATGTCTGTTATAAATAGTTAAGTTCTACTGAACTTTTTAAAACATTCCAGTATCTTCTGTACATTCATCATACATTCATACATCATTATTTTACGGAAGCGCTAGTTTCATTAGCTATCTTAAAATAGGTATATATTTACCGCAAAGTGCGGAATTCCGTATTATGTAGAAACAATATGTGTATTCACAGCATTTATGTGTCTACTTTTCTTACAGCGAGTAAGCTTGCAAACAGATAAACTTTTTGTAGTTTTATAATCACTTACATCTACGATTTCTACCATCTGTCTGCGGACAGCAAAGATAACTTCCTCCGCTGTATTTACAGTAAGGTGTTCTTGTTGGACATCCATTTTCCCAAACGCTGGCTCCGACGTAGCATCCGCGCGTCATGTAGACGCATTCAGAATTATCAACTAATACAGAATATTAGCAACGCATTAAATATAAATAGGAGAGTGATAGTTTTATTTTATGACTGCCCTGTTATGGTTACTTACTATTAATAGTTTATCTTTTAAAACGTTAGGGTTTTGTATACTTATTTGCTCGATATGTTCAGGTTCAGTGAAAATTTATAGCAGAAATGTAATATATTCTAAAATGATTTGAGACTTGAGTCTATAGATAGGCACCTCGGTCTGAATTGTGTAGCTTATATAGTTATGCATTTATGCATTTATTTAATTTTTCTGCATGCTCTTACGTGATTATTTAGGTATCGACAAAGCTCTGCAATTATTGAGTTCCTTCATACAGACCATAAATACTTACAGTTGTTGGATTCTCCTTCCCAAAAATTCCAACCATTAACGACAGCTACTGCAAAAAACTGGGTTAAAATTTTTATCATATTTCTAGTAATAAGCTTACTGAAGGTGACGCACTAAGGATAACACTGTCAGCATTGTCTGATTCAGTCGGATTTAAGGGAAATCACGGCTGAGCTAACACCATGTAGGTTTATCTGTAGATCATCAGCTTTTTTGCCGAAAACGGATGTTTTGTAAAAGCATTAATCCACAAATCCCAGAGCTATGTTGGGCAACTTTGCTTAGCTTAAAGTTTGCATAATTCTGCATCATAAAGCCATCCGATTGACGCATTTGGGTAGATTTAGCCTATTTTTAGATATTGTTTACAATATATGATAATTCCAAATGAACTCTGATGCAATGTTGTCTATGCACTTCTGTCTTCGTTTTAGTTTAACTTCTCCTTAGACTTTACTTTCATAGATGTTTCTTCAGTCGGCATAGACTTGAATTGTGTCAGAAGCAGAAAGCGCTGAGAATTTTTGTGATACCTTACCTATATAATATCGAAATTTTGTAAAAGCAGCATCAGTAAAATGAAAATTGGCAATTATTTCGTCATCGTCCTTCTGCTGCAGGCAAATAAGGGACGTTGCCCAACTTGTTAGAGGGTCCGCTTTAAAATCTCATGAATAAATTAGCTTAACATTCTCAGTGAAAACTCGCTTATTTGGTGGATGTCCTCCAGTTTTGTCTTTTAAATGCTTTGCTTATCCGTATATATTCTTTCGTGAATCCTGCGCATTATAAACTCATGGTTAACCACCAGGTATATATGATATGCTGTGCTGATTACAGCTGCTTATAGGTTGCTATTTAAACTGAACTATGGCCTAAAAGTTCTTAATTTGCAGAGAATTAGAACATCTATTTACAGCTAGTGTTGTGCGTTGGCCGGTGCGGCGTCGGTGCCGTTGGCCGAGAAAATATCAGGTAGTTGGTTTGGCCGGCCAACGTCCAATAGCCAAAGACCAACCGGCTGGCCGTTGGTCGTTGGCCGATGGCCGGTGTCGTGAAATATTTGGTCCCCCCAAATATTTGTTTTTTTCCTATAAAAGCTGAACTGTTTTGTCCCTCCCCCTGAATTTTTGTTCCCCCTTCGTAATGATAGGCTGAAATAGTTCCTCAAAATATTTGTTCCCCTTGAAATATTTGGTCCCCCCTGAATAATTGCTTCATTGAAATATTTGGTCATCAATTCATTGCAGTTCTCCAGCAAAATTAAAACAAAATTATCGCAGTTTGGAGCTAAACTGTTTGAAAGAACTATTTTTAATATAGTTCAATTAAGTTGACGCCTAATTAAACACGGTAGACGAATAAACGTAGTAAATTCCAGCTAGCCAACGTCGGCAAATAGCTGAAAAATGGCCAATGGCTTTACAGCTAAGCAGGAGCCAACTGCCAACCAGCGGCCAACGGCAAGCCAGGCCATCGGCCAACGGCCAATTGGCTAGCCAACTTCAAACTCCGGCCAAGCCAACCAGGTAAAATTTTGGCCAATCTCAACACTATTTACAGAAACCCTTCTAATAGATTTTATGATTTCCGGTTTCCCAAAATTTCGTTGTAGAAGTAAAATAAAATCAAGTTTGTCATTTGTAAT
>JASAND010002194.1:0-11326 GCA_030248195.1 Trissonchulus latispiculum | reverse complement strand
TTTAAGTTCACATTTTAGTGGTGGATCATTTCTCATGCTCGTTTTTTCTGCTGCAATTTTGTCGCTGCTGTAGCCTTGCTGCAATTTGTGTACTTTGTCTTTCGTGAGCTTGTGTCTATATTTGGTCTATCAACCCAATGCAACTATCCGGTGATTGTTTCCACACATATATAAAATGAAAAAATCAAAAAGCCATATTTAGGAGCTGGTTGTAGCGTAAAGATTATTTTCGTTAATTTAGCTGGTGTAAAAGCAGTTTGCTGTAGCTTGCTGCTATAAAAAAGTTAAGTTTAACAAACTGTCAAAGTTACCACTTTTTGCAATTTTTGGTAATCTTTTAAGCTTAACTTTTTATAGCAGCAAGCTACAGCACACTGCTTTTACACCATTAAATAGAGCACATCTCGTGCATTCCAACGATGTATAAATCATGCTCTAAAGTTCTGTTGATCTCTTGCAATAAACACTTGAAGTTGACACCAACTTTCGTTTTTTGGGGGGGAGGATAAAGTTAGAGATAATATATGACGTCAGTAGTATAAAAATGACAGTTCTGGCTCAGTGGATCCTGTGGAGCTTGAGACCCTTCCTCACCCTTTAATATACTACATTATCACACCAAAATAGACCGTGTAGCCGAATGGTTAAGGCGTCGGACTTCGGATCCAAAGGTCCGAGGTTCGATTCCCGCCTTAGCCATAATGACGTTACATTGTTTCCTTGAGCAAGAAACTTAGGGTCACTGCTCCGCCGGTCGGATGAGGCGTTAAATTGGTGGGCCCGTGTGCTGCCTTGCTGGGGGTAGTGCACGCTAAAGAACCCTTAATCCACTTATCGTCAAGAGTAGGGCGCGGAGTTCCCGGTGGAAGGTACCCCCCTTGGGATATACCAGCACCTCTGCAATGTGGTCCGCCTACCTCCTGCGAGGGAGTGTTGGGTGCAAACGAGTCATGTACTCAAAATGGATCACACAACTTTCCGGGTTTGTCTCTGATCCCACCCCATCTGCGCTTGGGGCTTGGAGTGTCGAAAGATGCTGTGCTCCTCTACCTTTGCGGTATGAGCGGGGGGGGGAAAGTTAATGGATGTCTCACTACCGGAGCCGAAAGGCCAAGAAGGTGTCTGCTCCAGCTTCCCATTGTGGGACAGCATTCAGGCGACGAAGCGAAAGTCATACTAGCTATGATTGATGGGGAGAGACAAAGGTTAGCGCCCTCATATAGCCTCTTGGCTTCTTGGCTGAGTAGCCCGGCAATAACAACAACAACAACAACATCACACCAAAATTGAACTGATTAAAAATTCGTGACACATTAGACTTTTTTCCCACGTCAATACACTTCCACAAAATAACCAGTTTCTATGACTCATCTTCACCTACTTTTCTACCTATAAATACAACACTCAACGTAGGCAAGTGTTCAGTTATGGCTACTGCCTTCATTGCTGTTGCTTGCATTTGTGTTCAGAAGCTTGGAGACATTCCCTTGGAAGTTACTGTTCTGATTCAACAACCCAAGTCTTATAAACCAGATATTCACCATTTGTTTATTCGAGCACCCTATGCTCTGGGGAAACGGACA
Source organism: Trissonchulus latispiculum (assembly GCA_030248195.1). Taxonomy (NCBI): domain Eukaryota; kingdom Metazoa; phylum Nematoda; class Enoplea; order Enoplida; family Ironidae; genus Trissonchulus; species Trissonchulus latispiculum. The sequence continues at coordinate 9,743 of JASAND010002194.1, read as the reverse complement.
TCAAATCAACAGGAGACTATCCAGGCGATCATGTTTCGACTGGGATTGCAGTACTCATCTGCGAACTTGGGACCAAGCAATGGACCTCATCTCCAATATCTTGAAGGATGCTAATGTTGACAAGGTACATATCTCAGTGGAATCTAATTCTTTCTGGGTTGATAGAAAGTGGAAACTTTGTCAGGGTAATTGAGGCTGGTACTTTGGGGGTTCCCGCTACATGCTAATGCCTGATGACGAAGAGAATGTCTGCTGTCCGGACCACATGCTTTAGAGATGGGGCTAAATACTGTTCAGCTCACCGAGCTCATCAACTACTACACCCATTCTTGAATGAAGAACAGGAGAGTGAATGACACTTATGTATACTGACAACCATAGGATAACACGGGGGGGTATGGGGGGTCCAAGCCCCCCCAACCCGGACAAGGTACAAGCCGTACCGCCGTCAGGGGCAAGGGGTAACCAGAAATGGTCGGAAAAATAGGTTTTCGCGCCAAAATTCAAAACATTTCCGGCTTCGCCGGAATGTGTTGCTAAATTTTCGCATTTTTTCCAAAAAATCGATCTAATTTTGAAATTTTTTAAAAAATTTTGAATATATATTACTGTTCGTGTTAATTCATGGTAATGGTACAAGCCCCCCTCGAAAATTTTGGTTCAAGGTACAAGCTCCCTCAAAATTTTCTTGGAACAAGCCCCCCCCCAGGATCCGACCCTATGTTAATGTATGCTGACAACTAATTTTTTGGTAAAAAATAGCGTCATTTGCAGAAATGAGCATTTTTGACGCCCAAATAAAAATGCGAAAATGCCCCAAAATTGGATCCTCAAATTAAAACATGCAGTTTTCATTGTTTTATTGGTTTTTAAAAAATTTCTCGTTTTGGGGCGCCGCTAACTCGCTCCATTTGTCGTCGTGATTTATGTTAAGCTTCGACGAATGTTGGAATCTCAGTCAGTATTATATATACATAAAGCCATAGATTGCAGTAGGTGAAGATGAGTCATAGAAACTGGTTATTTTGTGGAAGTGTATTGACGTGGGAAAAAAGTCTAATGTGTCACGAATTTTTAATCAGTTCAATTTTGGTGTGATGTTGTTGTTGTTGTTGTTATTGCCGGGCTACTCAGCCAAGAGGCTATATGAGGGCGCTAACCTTTGTCTCTCCCCATCAGTCATAGCTAGTATGACTCTCGCTTCGTCGCCTGAATGCTGTCCCACAATGGGAAGCTGGAGCAGACACCTTCTTGGCCTTTCGGCTCCGGTAGTAAGACATCCATTAACTGCTCATACGCAAGGTAGAGGAGCACAGCATCTTTCGACACTCCAAGCCCCAAGCGCAGATGGGGTGGGATCAGAGACAAACCCGGAAAGTTGTGTGATCCATTTTGAGTACATGACTCGTTTGCACCCAACACTCCCTCGCAGGAGGTAGGCGGACCACATTGCAGAGGTGCTGGTATATCCCAAGGGGGTACCTTCCACCGGGAACTCCGCGCCCTACTCTTGACGATAAGTGGATTAAGGGTTCTTTAGCGTGCACTACCCCCAGCAAGGCAGCACACGGGCCCACCAATTTAACGCCTCATCCGACCGGCGGAGCAGTGACCTAAGTTTCTTGCTCAAGGAAACAATGTAACGTCATTATGGCTAGGGCGGGAATCGAACCTCGGGCCTTTCGATCCGAAGTCCGGCGCCTTAACCATTCGGCTACACGGTCTACCTTGGTGTGAAACAATGCAGTATATTAAAAGGGTGAGGAAGGGTCTCAAGCTCCACAGGATCCACTGAGCCAGAACTGTCATTTTTATACTACTGACGTCATATATTATCTCTAACTTCTATCCTCCCAAAAAAACGAAAGTTGGTGCCAACTATAACTGAATTTATTGCAAGAGATCAACAGAACTTTAGAGCATGATTTATACATCGTTGGAATGCACGAGATGTGCTCTATTTAATGGTGTAAAAAGCAGTGTGCTGTAGCTTGCTGCTATAAAAAGTTAAGCTTAAAAGTTTGCAAAAAATTGCAAAAAGTGGTAACTTTGACATTTTGTTAAACTTAACTTTTTTACAGCAGCACGCAACATGCAGAACTGCTTTTTTACAACCTAAATTAACGAAAATAATCTTTACGCTAGAACCAGCTCCTAAATATGACTTCTTGATTTTTACATTTTATGTGTAAACCAATCACCGGATAGATGAATTGGGCTGATAGACCAAATATAGACACAAGCTCACGAAAGACAAAGTACACAAATTGCAGCAAGGCTACAGCAGCGACAAAATTGCAGCAGAAAAAACGAGCATGAGAAATGATCCACCACTAAAATGTGAACTTAAAACTATCCAACTGGTTGGGGCCATCTAAGAAAGCATGAAGTCAGCCGTAAAGATTCCAGCCAGGAAGAGCCTACCAGGCGCCGAAACGGCCAAACTTGCTGCCAAGAAAACAAAGTATCAACTGAAACCATCGAAACTGCAAGCCCAGAAGGAAGCGCGCGAAAAGCCCGAACCGAAAGCAGCACCGAAGACGAAGGAAACGGAAAAATTGGTCAAGAAAGCCCCGGAATTTCCCGAATTTACGATAACCCTGCAAGATCTGCTGAAAAAGAACAGCCCACTCTTGCATGAGCATCTACTAATGAGAATCCGAGCCTGCATGAACATATACGACTTCACCTACGAAAGCTATCAGTTGGAATCAAAAATTCGAAAAAAGGACGCTTTACAAGAACTGATACGATTTGTGGAACTGAAAGACGCCAAAAAACATTTGAACCAAAAAGTTACCCTGGAACTATTTCGCTTGATTAATGCCCACATATTTCGCCTACTGCCCAGATTGCCTAAAGTCACCGACCCGGCCGGGTGGAACCCTGCGGAGGACCCACAGGGTTTGGAACCATCTTGGATCCATATCGTGCTAGCATATACTCTTCTAGTCAGTTGCCTGAAAGTTTTCACGGACGCTGAACTGCGGTCGCTGGTAAATCGAAAGTTTGCCCGATTCTTGCTGGCTAACTTCGAGAGTGCTGAGCCACGAGAGCGAGAAATCCTCCGCGTTTGCGTTCACCGAATCTACACCAAATTCCTGAAACTAAGAAAATACATGATCACTGACATGCACTATACTCTGCTGCGAAATGTGTACGAATACGAACAACCTGTCGGAATTCCGGAAATTTTGGAAATCATTGCCAGTATTGTAAGCGGATTTCAGACCCCACTCAAGCCGGTCAACAAAATCTTCTTCTACAAAATTCTACTCCCTCTACACAAGTGCAATAACTATGTCCAATTTCACGAACAGGCTCAATACTGCGTCGTACGAATGATCGAGAAACAGCCCGACCTGGCCGGAGACACTCTGATAGCCCTGGTTCGATACTGGCCCATTCATAACAATAAAAAACAACAACTTCTCCTGGGAGAATTCGAAACCGTTTTTCGCATCACCTCCACAGAGCAGTTCAATCGAGCCCCAGTCCGAAAGGCAGCGTTCGGTCACATTGCTCGCCTGATGCGATCTGAGCACATGGCCATTGCCCTGAGGGCATTTGCCTTCTGGAACGATAAATACTTTCTCAATCTGGTAATTCAGTATACCACTGAAATTATGGACTACCTGGTGCCAAATGTGGCCGAAGCCACCAGCCATTGGAACAAGGCCATTCAACAAACGGCCCATTCCCTACTGAGCATTCTACAGGAGATGAACAAGGATTACTACAACCAGCTCTACGACAAATGGCATAGGAAAAAGCTGACCGAAAGAACCCGAGAAGGCGACTACGAAACCATCGTCAGCTTGATTCAGGAATGGGAAAGCGAACGAACGGCCAAGGACAAAGGCAGCACTCCCAAAGATAAGAGTGCGCCCAAAAAGTCGGCACCGAAAACCAAAGCTGCGAAAAAGTCGGTGCGGTCTAAGCCTAAACGACTGTCAAAGGATAAAACAGCGACGAGTATGAAAGACTCCGTTCTAACCTCGTCCAAAACCCCGCCAAAGGACGATTCTGGCACAACAACTGCTCAACTGACCCGAACAGAGACCACCGAAAAGACTAGATCGAAACCCATCGGAAAACGCAAACATTCAAAATAAATTCGGGTTTATAACCACAATTGTGATAAAATTATCTGATACTATTGAATCATACACTATTTCAGCAAAATATGTATGTTTCGTATTTCATTTAATAGCGAGGGACCGAAATACCTGTTTTGACAATTTGATTAGCTTTAGTTCCTCACGTAGATCACATAAACAGCCCTACCTAAAATCGTATTACAATACATTACAATTTAGAAAAGGTCGCTTATCAATTTTAGGATATTCCTTCTGCTAGCGCATATTTGACGACCGCAGGAGACAGCTCGGAGTTTCCCTCAGTCAACAGTACTATTAGTATTTATAAAATTAGTGAATTGGGAAAAATTAAGACCAGAACTTCAAAGCGTGTTTTTTCATTCCGACGCTAACACAGTCAGAGCAAATCGGCTTTACGATAGCACTATCACTTCCGCCTGCACCCCACAGCTCTCAAAATTGAACCATCATAGTCGCGTATCATGGACACCTATATACCCCGGCAAACAAAAATTGCCTAGAAGTGCTAGTTAGTTTTCTTAAATCTAAAAGACATCTATCTTCTCAAAACTAATACCCAAGTCGGTTTATTTCAATTTTTAAAATAAATAAATATGTTATAACAGAAAATAATCTTAACACAAAATACGCAGTATCATCAAACAGCCTTGCCGACAAAATAAGAAAACAACGGGAAAATAAGCTATCCGACAATATGCATACACTACTAGCATTTTTAGGGTTCTGAAATCGGGGGGGGGGGCTTAGCTTCGATCCCCCCAGGGATAGAAAGTGGGGGGCGAGCCCAAGATGTAAATTTAGAAAGGTTTCAGATAAAACTTAGCATAAGGCAAAACCACAAAAAATTCCTGCTTTTAAGCTTAACATAAATTTAAAATACATAAATTAGCTAAAAGTTGAATGTTTGAAAATTTGACCACAAAAAATATTGTGACACTTTTGGGCGAGCCCCAAAAAATGGGTAGGAGCTTATCGAAACCTGGGGGCCCACCCCCACTCTAACAAAAGGTGCCAGCACTAATTTCACCTGTAATTACTACACAAATTATTTTCCTAAATTAGTAAAATGAAAATCATTAATGTATTGCCTTTTGAAAAAGTTGAAAAAACACTGACGTAAGTAAATAAAGGAGATCAGATCATAAAACACAAGAGTGTAACAGAAAGCTTCAGAGGGGTCATGTAAGGGCCTCCACAAAAAACCGGTACAATTCTATTCATCAGATTGTTTCGAGAGGATGGATCTAATTTAAAGCTTGTAAAGTACTGCGGACTACAGTACAGTGTCGAAGCTGTAACGGAAATGGAGTAAGGCAATCATCCTTTGCGGATATAACAAGAGTTCATAAGAAACTGACAGATACGTTACGTACGTGTGAGAAAATGTGAGGCAAGAAAGAACTTCTATATAATCCTGAATCATAAAAACAGAAACAACATGCTCTATATATTATATTATTACTATTATGCCTTATGTGTATATAAACGTAGCATAGTACAGTCAACAACAAAGCCAGCTGGTCGGAGTACTAATCCCGACAACAACCTCTCTCAAATTGCGGGGTTCCGTTTTTCATCAAAGGAAACATTTCAAGCTTCGCCGTCACCGGAGTGTTCCACCATTTTGACCACGAAATCGGCTTATTATTGCAATAAGTAATTTGTTCAGTGGATGCCGCAAAAATAACCCCACATTTAGCGTGTTCTTGGAAAATGTCACCATCCCCATCAAGAAATGCCTTGCCGCCTGAGGGCCGAAAGCAGCATTGAAAGACCAAAAACCTCCTACAGAAAATTCCCTCGAATAAATCCAGAGCTAGTACTACAAATAAACCAAACTAAATTGTTTTCAATTGCAAAGTCAAGTTTTCAATCCTTTCTTCAACAAATCCACCATAAGAGGATAAGTGGAGGCATAATGCGACTGTCCACTCAGTTGAACCTGCCTGGCATAGGCATCCAGGGCGCCTTTCAGAAAGTGAAGTCGATCCCGTTCCAGTGGGTGAGATCGAAGCCACTCCGAGTAGCGAGCAATGGACCAGCCTGCGGTGCTCTGCGGCGACTGCAGACCACTGTCCAGCGGGCTCAGTGAAATCAACAGGTGAATGACCAGAGAGGTCGGAACCAGACCGCTGGTGACCGCAGAATGCTGGACAATGGCCTCGGGCGGTTCGAATAGGAGGGGCCTGATGGCCCGCAACAGGTCGTAGGGTTCACCGATATCGGTGAGACGGGCACAGAGGGGTGTCAGGGCCAGCTCCATTTGGGCAAAGTCGGCCGCCAGTCGTAGGCGGCCCGACTCGCCCAGTGGCCGGACCAGGACCGCATGGACCGAAAACAGGGCACAGATCTGGCGTGCCAGTTCCGTGGTATGCTGCCGCAGAAGATCCTGACACATGTATAGGGAGAAGTAGTCGGTGGAAATTCGGGACAGAAACTGCTGCAATTCCCGCATGTAGAGAGAGCATTGGCGCGGAGTGGAGTCCTTCAGCGGTCCGGCAGCACCGCCCACCGACCCGCCACTGTCCTCACCAAAATTTTCCTGATGCATACTGGAAATGATGGCATTGACAGCGTCCAGGGCAGAGTCAAGCAGCGGCGTCAGCGCAGCGCTGATAACCTGAAGCAGCCCCGTCGTGGCTTTTCGCAGCTCCGCCAGCCCACTCGGTTCCGCAGTCGAAGCGGGAGTTTCCGACTCCCCCGAATTATCAAAAGCGCCCCAGATCCCAGCCAAACTGGCCAGCAGATCTGTCATCTGGCCATGGCAAACGTGGAGGGCGTTGACAGCGGCAGCATTTCGTTTCTGGGCCGGACTGACCAGTCCAACAATCTGGCTGGCCTCACCGTCCGTGACCAGAATCGATTCCGATCGAACCGCAAACAGGTCCACGGCTTTAGCCACATTTTTGGCAATTCGAGCCGTCAACAGTTCATCAAAACTGACCACCTGCAGTTCCCGGGCAAAGTTTTCCCGGAGCGCCACCACGTCCCGGGCTGAGGGCGGAGCCATTTGCTGGACAGAGTCCACGGGGAGTTCGCCGACACTGCCCGCCCCAGCTCCACCTGGACTACCAAAAAGGCCATTTATCCCATCAAACAGACGTGCCACACAACGAGACAGGTAGGCGTTTTCAAAGCTGTCCAGAGACTGACGAAGGCAGGCACGAACCACAGGGCCAGAAAGCTTATCCGCAGAGTCGTCCTTTTCTTCTTCCTTTAGAGGAACAGTGGACGGTCGAGAAACGTCCCATTTGTCCGCTCGTCGCCAGGCGTCCAACAGTCGAGACAGCAGACGAGGGTATTCCATTTCCAGATGGTATCGAACGGCAGCTGCAGCCGATTGTGATGTGAGCAGCTTGGGATCATCCCAACAGCCGGCACACTTCCGGGATAGCCGGGGCCAAAAGTCAACCAACAACTGCCAGACAATGGGCGCCTCTGGCCCCAAGAAGAGTTGGTCCCGCTTACGATCCAGGACCATCAACAGGACATCAAATTCCTGCAGAATCCGTTGAAAGGCTTCAGCCAGCTTGTCCACACCAGACCAAAGGGATTCCCGGATCACGGCTCCGCTCAGGCTGCCCAGCTGTTTCCCAGACAGATCGGCACCGCCCGGACGATGAGCCTGGGAATGCTGGGATGGCTGAGGTGACGAGGAGGAGGAGGAAGCCGCTTTCTTGCCGGTTTCTGAACCGGTCGCTGATTTGGCCACAACCAGACCCTGAAAAGCCTTCTCTAGCTCCTCCAGCCATTCATCGTACAGTCGATCGAGTTGGCGACCCAGCGATTTCAGATTGTGCAACGTCTGCAGGGCAATCAGTACATTGCCATGATTGGGAGATCGGAGGCCTTGACGGAGCAGAGCCTTCGTTTCCACCTGAACATCTTTCAGCAGGCGTGGTACCATGGCCAGATCATGCTCCACAATCTCAATCCCAGCCAGCTGCTGGCCGTCCTCAGTAATCTCCCTCAGCTCCTGAACCAGTGCCGATACTTTGGGCAAATCCTTCCACTGGATGCTGGTTTTGGCCAGAGCCGGCGTCGACCCAGCCTGCTCAGAAGAGGATGAATCTTCGGGTGGTGGCGGGAGGCCGCAGAGGGGTCGAACGCGAGCACTCAGGGACATGACGCGGACTGCGGCTCGCAACAGATTGCAGGTGGCATGCAGCCGTTCCAGCTGGCTGGTTCGCATCTCAGCCTTTCCAAACAGGTCACTGACCCGGCCACAGACCCGGTCCGCGCTCAGTCGCAGTGTGCCCACATGCTGGGCCAGCATTTCCAGCACATCCTCCACTGATTCTATGCTGGTAGCTTGACTTAGCAGTTTCTCATGGTGTGTGGAAATCTAAAAAAAGTACAAAAGGTTTATATATGTATGTTTACGCGTATACTATGCAAACATAACGTGCACACTTCGCCATAGAATTATACTGACTCCGCTTCTAGCAAAGCTTAGAAAAGTTACGACAAACTCTAAACCTATTGAAGACATTTATTGGAGGGTATTTTGTTATACACAATTAAAAACCATTAATAAAAATAAAATACTTTCGAACAGTTTCAAGCCAGATGGGCATGATCAGAAGCTCTCTAAAGGATTTTCAGAGGAACAGGACCCTGTTCCTCCGGATGGAAAGTAATATTTAACAGTGCTGAACTTAAAATAATAGCATTTCCGAGCCATATACAGTTACATTTCTATGAGAAATATTCATCCCTGCACTGAGAGCTTCGATTGATATACGTATGATATGCCATAAAAATTTGAAACATCGCTGTTTTGTGGAATTCGGGGTCTCAGGAACCCAATTAGCGCGCTGAGAAGTACTGGACATACAGATGGGCCCAAATAAAGGGTTACATGAAGTAGCTGAGCTGTAGCTGTCAGCATAATTCATGCTACAAATTGATCCAAGGCATGAATAAATACGTTGAGATGCCGAAATGGAATTTTTTTAAAATAGCTTGGTCGTACAATGCAGTAATTTTTAGAAAAACCAGTAATTTTCACAAATTTGCAGAAAAAACCTGTATTTTAATGACCCCCATTTTTGGTCACCAAAAACGACAGAATTTAACGATTTTCGGCAGTTCGCTAAATTAAAAAGTTCATTAAAATTCTTAGAAGGATTAATTCAAAATTCTAATTCCACAGAGTGAGTATATATATATATATATATATATATTATATATATATATATATATATATATATACTAATTCCACAGAGTGAGTATATATATATATATATATATATATATATATATATATATATATATATGACCTATAATATGGGTGTAAAAAGGCTCAGTGCGGCCCTTGGAGACCCGTTCGAGCTCCGTGCCAGCTAAATACTCAACGAAACTGGACAATTTCGGTATCGTTGGAATCTACACGACGAGTACTCACAAGTCGCAAAAAAGTTTTGGTCAAAATTTCCAACTTTGAAAATTTTCGCTTCCAGGCAAGTTAGGTCCGTTTGTTGTTTTTTCCGTGTAAGTCACGCTTGGAAAAACCAAATTTTCTGTCGCAGTGTTAGAACGATCTGGGCATTTTCAGCAGGTGGTTTGGTTTTTCTGAACGTATATACACAAAAAGTGAACCTTTTTGATATTTTTTCGCTG
>JASAND010002192.1:0-18180 GCA_030248195.1 Trissonchulus latispiculum | reverse complement strand
TGCTGGGTTTTCTTTAGTGGGGGGTGGGGGACCCTCCCACTTTTTGGGTTCCCCCCCCCACTCGACCCCTTCCCCCCACTCGTTCCCCCCCACTTTTTTCGCCAAACCCCCTCCCTACTTTTTTCTGAACCCCCACCCCCACTTTTTTCGCCAGCCACACCTATGGCATATATATATATATATATATGTTGAATTAATTCCTATTTATAAGTATATATATTTTTATGAATGAATAGGCTAAATTAGGTTATTTAAAACTTCTGTAAACTCATGGTTCCAGGGAAACTATGCTCATAAACAAGGAGCGACAATTTAGCCAATTAACTAGTTGGGGTTTTCAAATCTTGAAATAAATCTGAATGAATTTTAAAACTGTTTTAATATAGTTTTTCTTGAAATTTATTCTCGGAAATAGATCTGGCATTTTTTAGTGGGGGCGGGGGGGGGTCCCCCTCACTTTTCGGTTCCCCCTATACTTTTCAGAGCCCCCCCACTTTCGCCCCCCCCCCACTTTTCGGCAAGCCCCCACCCACTTTTTTGGGAGTCGCCCAAGTGTCAAAAAATTAGGTTTTTGAGGTCAAATTTTCAAAAATTTTCTCAATTTTTAGCTAATTTATGGACTTATACTGGGCTTATTCTAGGGATTTTTTTCTTGGGGGGGGGCTCTTTGGGGGGGCCCCTCGGGGGCGAGTCATTATTTGCGGGGGGGGGCGAAAAATTTTTCTAAATTTTATTAAAAACATGCTAAAAATTGCACTATTTTTATAGCAATCGCCAAAAATAAGCGAATTTAGTGCTTAAATAGGCAAAAATCGACTAAAAATCTCCGGCAACGCCGGAAAATGTTTGAAAATTTGGCCTTCTGAGAGATTTTTTTCAGGGCAAAAGTTGGTACCAAAAGGGGCACCCACTTTTTGGGGGGGGCGATTTTTGGGGGGGACGACTTTTGGGGGGGGGAGGATCTTACTGCGGAGGGACATTTTTCATGGTTTGAGCTAAAACATCTGCAGCTGCGAGAAAACTCAATGCAAAGTTGCGAAATTTCGTGTCACCGCACATTTAATAGATTTTCTTGACCGTTACGTCCTGCTGAGCCTTATCTTCCTAATTTTAACTGCTTCTGAAACAAAAGCCGATCGAAGTTCAAATATCGAAAAGTTTATAGAACTGAGCTGAAACACCAAGCCATCTGCAGTAATATTAGCGATTTTGTGTAATGATGTTGCTGTATAGATATATTTCCTTGTAAAATATTTAACTTTAACATAATATGTTCCTCCTTCATTCCGATATGGCTATCAATCAACGTTTGCGTATTTTAACTAAATTTAAATTTTTTGAAACCGTTAACTTCTTGAGAGGTGCTGTACTACAAGTCTAGTCTTAAGGGGGCGCTTGCATTACCGGGAACGGTTCTCCTGAGTTTATTTTCCCACGAATCTATTTCAAACTTTCAGCATAGGTTGCTGGTGCTAAATGCTAACAGTATGTAGAATTTGAATAATCCAGTGCTTGGCTTTCGACTTACACAAGAGGGATAAGCTGAAATTTTTTAAAACCCTGTCACTCATTAACGGCTGAATGAAATTAGCTCAAATTTTGCACAATTGCGCAAATTAACATAACGCAGGGGCTAGTTTTTCAGTTTTTCAATTTATGCAGTTTTGAGCATTTTATGAATATTCGAAAAATTTGAAAGTCAATATCTCACGGAATATATGAATTAAACAAAAACTAAAAAAATTGCCCCTGCGTACCCGTCAAATAAACGTGCATGCAAAATTTGAGCGAGTTTGGTCGCAGCATGTATGAGAAAATCAAAATGAAAAATTTCGCACTAATCATTTCAGTTTTTCGCAAATATTATGCTTTTAATAAGTCGCACCGTGTATTTCATAAAATAATAAAGAAATCCAACACAAAAGCAACGTGAAAAGCCCTGTAGAATTCATTTCCGAACGATTGGTTTTTACATTAGCATTCTCGTTGGGAATGGTAAACGTATTACTTTGTCATATATTCAACCGCCTGTAATTTTTGATAGCAACCACGTACAGGAGAGATCTGCACATCGTTGTAACGGGCTTTTTATGCTCTTTCAGATAGTGTATTCGACGTTGTCGTTTCCTGTTTTGATAAAATTTCGAAATTTTAAGCCATACCAATAGCTAGCCAAGCACGTGGTCTCCGTTGCCGAAATTTTGCCAAAAGGTGCCCCGCCAACCAAGATAAGTTTAGTTGGGATTTCTTTAAAATTGAGCTATCGGTCTAAATTTTATATCTACAATCCCGATAGTGCAAGCGCCCCCTTAAGGTGGTGATTCCCTTTGGTCACATAAAGTTTACACCATTATTACTCACTCATTACTTGGAGTTAAGAAGCCATTTTTATATCAAAATGTAGCCTGACATTTTCTCTTTTTAACGCATACCATGAAACTAATGTTGCTTTTCTAAAATATTTTAAACACATTTTAGAAGAAGTATAATTTTACAGAATTTTTGCAGACTCAAGTAAATTTTTTCGCGACACACCGGTTATATCATTCGATACCTCCATCAAATAGCTGGGGACGATTTTTTATTTATTGTGAAATAGCTCTTCGTTATAAAGAAATAAGCTGAAATGTGTGCGTAACCTGCATTTTGCCTACATTTTCCAGATTTGTCAAGCGATTACTTTAGCTAGAAAGCAGCAATCGGTTCAACTAAAAAATCGTCCCTGGGTATGAAGAACACATTTGTTCAGTAGCAGCCCTCCACCTTGCATGGTGAATGCTCCACAATCTTTGGAAAAAATTGGTCGTGGTTTTGTAAAAACTACATTTTTTATGATAGCAGCCTACAGGATAGCAGTTGGAAGACGATCATGCGCCGGATTATTTGTCCCTATGAGACCTTCAGATCGACGCCCTTAGTTTGATTTTACGGCTTGCGTAGTTCCAGGAATGTTGGATTATTTGACTTCTGCAAAGATGACAAGTTTTCGACGCCAAAACAAGAAAATCGGTAATAAATCGGTAAAGTTAGAAACTTGCTTTAAAAAGCAAAAATGTGAAGCTCAATGAGATCTTTCGAATGACTATAGTCATAGCTGTATAGCAGCTGCCAAACGTTCAGAAATTTGGAAAAACTACTCTGACCTGAAGTCTCGAATTTTTGAATCGGGATTGCGCGGAGGGTGTTAGAACGCTAAAAGAACTAATTTCGGAAAGTTTCATCAAATTTCATCTTGATTTACGCCGCCAACCAAGAATATGTGCCCAAAAGGAATCACCACCTTAAGGTGCTGGTTTCCTTTCGGGTATTTTTGACACATACGGCTTTAATCCTTTACGTAAATAGCTAAAACTGTCGAAATAACCTATTTCCGTGTTCTTTAACATTCTGGGACCAGTCCCGTATTTTTAGGCCAAAAGATAAGAAAGTTCTGGTTTTTGGCCTTACGCTCCCAGCAGGTTGACCAAACATGGGATTGGTTGTTATGGCTGGAAAGAGGAGACGAAAATGAACATTTTTGCTTTTACAACCTTTGAGCTATCTCCAGTGGTTAAGTCAGTATAAGCAAAAAACTGTTTTTAGGATCAAAAAATGGCCATTTACGACGAACTCAGTTTTTTCAAAATTACTGCCACATCTTAAGGACAAACTTGGCTTATTTATACTCAATCGATACAGCGTCCGAATGCGCATTTTATGAATGCCTATTAGCGATAAGTTATTGTTTTAAGCTTGAGATTTGGCCAAAAAACCATTTTGGCAAAACTGCTATTTTGTTTCGAACATCGATTTCTCAAAAACTGCTCGACGGATTCCGGAGATGTTTGGCGGAGTTAAAATTCGCACTTCTGCGGAGGGACGTTTTTCTTGGATTGGGCTAATACGTATCGAGTAGCAAGAAAACTGAATGCGAAGTTGCGAAATTTCGTGCTACCGTGCTTCTGGCCGATTTTCTCGACCGTTAAGACCTGCCGAGCCAAATCCAAAAAACGTCCCTCGGCCCATATGTCCTTCATATAGTGGCACATAATGAACTTTTGACCGATTCTTCAGTTTTGAGAAATCGATGTTCAAAAATGTTTTGTCTATATTCATCCTGTTAGATGTCAGCATGTCAGAAAATTTGTGTTAATTTTTTGCTAATTTTGCCAGTTTTGTAAGCCCATGTGACTGTCCAGATAATAAGCTTTAGTACGATGTATAAAGCTCTTTCCAACTCTCAAAATTGCGTAAGTTATCGCGTTTCAAAAAATCACCATTAAAGCGCTGCACAAAAGGATACCACCACCTTAAGGAAATAAAAGATTGTCTAAAATAAAAAAATTATTTCCAGTAAATCTCAATTCCCACATCGCGATAGTTTCCGGATTCTGATGAACACAGAAGTCGCTGCCTTTATATTCAGAAACACAGTATTATATGGCACCGTTGATTATCGAAATATTTTGCACTGGACGACAACAAGAAAGAAAATTTTATGTACCCTGTGCATAGTAGCAGCATATCTAAGCAAACAAATCTAAAGTAAGCCAAAAACTTCCGAAATTATTATAAACTTCAAAGCAATTGTTTATTATTGTTTTATTCCACTTGTTTTGCAGTATTGCTTTGTCATTTCGATTGTATAAACCCTGCAGGGGTACTGTACCAAATGTTAAATAATGCTAAGCTTGTAACTACAAATTTTGTACTTGGAACCGGGAATCGGAAGCTAGAACCGGAACCGGAACCGGAACTGGAACCGGAACCGGAACCGGTACCCTAGAACCGGAACCGGAACCGGTTTCCAAAATTGGAACCCAGCTCTAATCAGAACCCTAATAAGAGTTAGCACCGATTTAATTGAAATAAAATTCTTTACTAGCCTTTATTGAATGCATTGATTGCTGCATGATTTCTATGAAATAAACAAAAAATAAATTTTCAATTGAGTACCTTACCTTTTCCTGCTTAACGGTTTGGGCTCGGAGGTAAAAGCTTATTATACTTCGATATAAAATCATAAAATATTAGAAACCTAAGAAACACTAGAGTTGATATATATTTATTAAAAATTTTTTAATTAAGATATACAAAATGTGAAGAAAGCAGTTGAATAAAACAATGATTTTGATTCTGCTAAATTTCTGATTTTTCAAGAAATTTTATTCATTACATATTTAGATTTAATTTGTATCTCAGACAAACTAGTATATATAACGAATAATTATTTTGGCGTATTATGCTAATCATATTCCATCGTCAAAGTATAATTAGTTGCTTCTACTATGAGCCAAACTTAATTTATTGCGTGAAATTTGTATTATATATTTCTTGATTGGAGCAAAATGTCCCCCCCCCCCCCGGAAAATTCACGCCGGTGAAATTTTTCTGGGAGGAAAGTCCACACCGATGTAGTTTTTCTGGGGGGAAAGTTTACACCGGGAGAAAAACTACACCGTGACAATGAGATCACGATTAGAATTTTTGGAGCAACCGGCATTCATAGATCAAGAAAGCAATCTAGCATTTGTAAACTCTGAAGCGAGGCTTAGCAATGCAAAGTTGCGAAATTTCGTGTCACCGCACATTTAATAGATTTTCTTGATCGTTACGACGTGCTGAACCAAATCCAAAAAATGTCCCTTGGCCCAGATGTCCTCTATAGGACAGCACAAGAAAAAATTTTTGGCCGATTTCACAGTTTTGAGAAATTGATGTTCAAAAATTTTTGGTCTATATTCAGCCTGTCAGATGTCAGTATGCAAAACATTTCCGCTATGTTTGCGGATTTTTATTAGTTTCGTACTGTCATGAGAATCTGCAGATTATAAGCTTTAAAATGATGTATAAAGCTCTTTCCAACTCACAAAATTGCGAAAGTTATGGCGTTTCAAAAAATACGCACACAAGCACTGCACAAAACGATACCAGCACCTAAAGGGGGGGGTCGCGATTTTTTCGACCATCTCCGATTTTTCCGCTAAAGGGGGGGTCCGCTAAACAAGACAAGTGCGTTTGTTGCAAAACTTTTCCTATCATTCACAATAGCCCTCCAAAGGTGACCCCGACATGTGGTAAACATAGAAAAACGAATAAGTTAGGAAAATTTTTCTGCTACCAAAAGTTTCAGCGCTGTGTAAGAGCAAATCGGCTACCACACTGTGTCAACCTAATTTGGACTAGGTAAAGTGCTAATATCTATACGTATGTTCCGTAGGGTTGCTGATTTTATACGAATTTTCAAAGTCCGGAGAAGTCGATTTTTGCTCAAAATCGCTCTAAGGTCAGTGGACGTTTTGTCCTGTCCTGAACTAACCCTTTGATGTAGAAACTTCGCGTTTAGATATTAGCACAGTGACAGTATATTGTTAGAGCTTTATTTTGCATATAATCAATCCCTATCATGCCTTTTCAGTAGCTCACAGTTTTGGTAGCAGAAATTTCATTTTTCCTCAAAAATCGTCATTTTTCGAAAATTTCATGTTTGCTGCTTCATAAGTCAGTCAAATCTTAAGTTATCTCAATAACATTTGGCATGCTAATAGGCTGGCATAAAACCTACCTGTATGTAAAGTTTCATGCCAATAGCCTGTGTTTATCTCTGGTGACATACTACGATAGCATGGCGGACACCTATGGGCAAAAAAATGTCAAATTTTCAACTTTTTCAAATATAGCCATATTTTATATCAAATTGAAGCTCTCGATGTCCAGAACATTTTATCTTCTTGCACCAAGTGTCTACAAAGCAGTATGAGAAAGTTAGAGCGAGTTAAAGTTTGAAGCAAATGACAGTCGGAATAAGCTTTACCAACTGGTCCAAACGCCGTGTCTCGCTCGTTGCTTGGCTTGCCACTGCAATTTATGCGGTAATAAACACTTACAGGTGAAAGCTTTAAATTGATGTATTTGTCATGCCGCAGTCTCTTGTCATCCTATGTTTACGCGACTTCGAAGCCCTCAGCGAGGCATACTAACGTAAATACTAAATTGTAGGGATTTGAACTGCAATATCACTAGACTGGATTGACCCTGGACTCTAAAAATTTGTCTTGTTTTTGGGCACATATGGGGGGATTAAGCAACCAAATTAGATTGTTCCGTACCCCACCCACCCAAAATCGACCCTACCCACCACCCTAATTTCGGCTATTCACACACCCAACTTTTTCTCAAGGTATATATACACTAATGGGGAAGACCCCCCACCAAAACGACAAATTTCCGCGACCCCCTCCCAGTGGCGGATCCAGAATTATGCAAAGGGAGGGGCCCCCAGCTCAAAGAGTTCAGGATAACGCCAGAATTGCGAATATATGCTAACCCTGGGATCTTTAAGGTGGTAGTACCACTACCGGGATTTTCAACGTAATTTTTACATGGATGAAGCAATCTTTACAAAACATTGGGTAAAGCAAGACTGGTTGGCACGCTATCTTTGCGCAAAATCTTGGTGTCAGAGAGTGCATAATTGGCTAGCTACCGTCGTGGCTTTGCGCATGCGCAAATAATCAAAATTTTATTTAAGCCTTATATATTAAATTGTACTTTACCACGTGAAAGAATACAAAAAGCACTTTAAGGTGGTGATTCCCTTTGGTCACAAAAAGTTTGCACCATTATTACTCATTCATTACTTGGAGTTTAGAAGCCATTTTTATATCAAAATGTAGCTTGACATTTTCTCGTTTTAATGCATGCCACGAAACTAATGTTGCTTTTCTGAAATATTTTTAACACATTTTAGAAGAAGTATAATTTTCCAGAATTTTTGCAGACTCAAGAAAATTTTTTCGCGAGACATCGGTTAAATCATTCGATACCTCCATCAAATAGCTGGGGACGATTTTTTATTTATTGTGAAATCGCTCTTCGTTATAGAGACATAAGCTGAAATGTATGCGTAACCTGTATTTTGCCTACTATTTCCAAATTTGTCAAGCGATTACTTTTGCTAGAAAGCAGCAATCGGGGCAACTAAAAAATCGTCCCTGGGTATATATGTGCAGAACACATTTGTTCAGTAGCAGCCCTCCAGCTTGCATGGTGAATGCTCCACAATCTTTGAAAAAAAATTGGTCGTGTTTTTGCAAAAACTACATTTTTTATGATAGCAGCCTACAGGATAGCAGTTGGAAGACGATCATGCGTCGGATAATTTGTCCCTGTGAGACCTTCAGATCGACGCCCTTAGTTTGCTTTTATGGCTTGCGTAGTTCAAGAAATGTTGGATAATTAGATTTCTGCAAAAATGACAAGTTTTCGACGCCAAAACAAGAAAATCGGCTATATCTCACGATAGAGAAAAGCTAGAAACTTACTTTAAAAAGCAAAAATGTGAAGCTCAATGAGATCTTTAGAATGAATATAATCATAGCTGTAGTGCAGCTGCCAAACGTTCAGAAATTGGGAAAAACCACTCTGACCGGAAATCTCGAATTTTTGAATCGGGATTGCGCGGAGTGTGTTAGAACGCTAAAAGAACTTATTTCGGAAAGTTTCATCAAATTTCGTCTTGATTTACGCCCCCAAACAACAATATGTGCCCAAAAGGAATCACCACCTTAAAATGATGTGCGTATCACTATCAGTTTGTATCATAAGTTACAAGCGGTTGAATATACAGCTGAATTACGTTGAGCGTTTGCACACTCAATGTAAAGCAAGAACAATTTATCCAAGATTCAATCTACTGGGTTTTAACGCTTGTAGCCGTGTTAGTTATGTGTTATTATATAACAAAAACACTTTACATCTGCCTGAAGAATGCATTGCAAATTCCCAAAACCAAAGCAAACAATGAAAAGTTGCAAATTCTTTGCTTTTTATTATCTCGTCACTGCTTCAACCAAGCTTAACTAAATTTTCAAGATATGTTTTATATCTGCATACACTCAGGCCGTTTTCTTTGCTTTCGGAAAAACGCAGTAGTAGGAAAGATATAGAATTTACAATATTTCAAAATAAGCTAAAAAACTCGAAAATTCACTTTTACGAAAACTAAAAAACGGCCTGAGCGTATGTATTAATAAAGCTTACGTGCGAAATTTCAAACGAATTCGTTGAAGATTGAAGGAGATATTTAATTTCAAAACTTTTAATACAGTTCCTTTTGTGTAGACAGCAAGCCAGCATCCACAGTACTGCAGGCAAGTGCATTTGGTGCAAAACATGATAAAGCACAAATGTGACAAATTTCTAGCCGATTGATTAAGTTTTTAGTTCACAGTATCTGTTTAAAGTCCACCCCGGAAGTGGTACTACCACATTAAACGTCTTTCGACAGTGTACAGAGATAGTTCTAAGCTGTGATTCCTGATTCTAGAACTACTGCAACTAATTCAACGTACTAAACTGTTGAGATCAATAAAACCAATTTTGTCTGCTTTGGCAATATGTCACGTTCAGATTAAGTTCTTCGGTTTGTGCGGTTTAAAACTGTTTTGGCGAAAAAAATTTGCCAAACGTACCAAACGAGAACCACGCCGAAGGCGTGCGCGGATGGCCGCGTGTGACGGCCCCAACACCGCGCGAAAAGTGCTCAAAAGATAAAGGAGACTTTGCTGATTCAGAAAGTACTAATCTTAACGCAATACGTTGCGTCGTTAACAAGTTATGAGCGTTTAAAGTTGATTGCTTAAGGTGGCGCTTCCATTACCAGGAAAATGGCTATTAAAAATTAACCCCTGGATGGATTTGGCTGAAACTCGGTAGAAATGTGCACCAGCGTGCTAGGCGTGACAATTGAGGCAGTCTGCAGTAGGAGCCAAACATGTGTTAAAAACCACAATTTGTTACTTTTAATATGCTGTTGTGGCTATAGAATAGCGTAAAAACTGCAAACATCATGTTGAAACGTTGTGAATATCTTATGCATTATGCCAACTCTTATTTACAAGCCACTACAAGAGCACACTACTACTTTACACCGAAGAAAGCAAACCCTTTCGCTAAGTTTCCTATTGATACAATATAACGTGACACGAATTTAATACTAAACCAACGAACAATAAATTAACACTAATCAAACAACAACATCAACAAACAAGCAACCGTATGAATAAAAATTCAAATGCATGAACAAGACATAAATGCAACATACGAAATAAATACAATACAACAAATAACTAACTTGTTCCTGAGGACAGAAGGGATAGGAGGGCATGAATACTTTGGAAGGAAGGAGAGGAAGGTGGATGACGTACACACCAAGCCAGCTTCGAGCAGTGTAGCCTTTCCAAATTCGGATAAGTTAGCAGCATTATGCCTAAAATAAAAAATATTCTGATGACTGAGTCAGTTTACACCGACATGAGGTCTATAAAATTGAGAAGTAAATAAAAATAATTATTTCTGAAGCCAGATTTTGAATTAGTATATACGCCAAGCGAAAATGTGAAAAACAACAGCTTTGCGAAGCCAGCTACAAGCTTAATACCACAAGTTGTAGTTTACCAACACTCAAAAATATTCGGACGCGTACAACAAAAATGCTAAATGCTTACAAAGAATGTTAAAAATTACATTCGAAGGAGCAGAGGACGTGCTGTACCCCCAACAACGGCTGACCAGTCCAAAACTGGAGGAGGCAAGCCAATTGAAACCGTCTTCCTTCAAATGCTAAAACTAAATGAATAAATGAAATCGCGAATATATGAACCAAAGAAACGAACAAAAATTTGTTCAGACCTTCTATCGTCTAATCAAGCACAACAGGTATAAGTTCCTTTGAACAGACTGTAAACGTGAGTGAGAATGCCATAGCTAATGTATATATAATACGTAAGATCATAAATTGCATATGAATTTAGAAGTCTACTACAAAATAGAAGAAGTTTATTATTTACTTGATACCATTGTCCACTAGTTTCACCCAGCTACCGCCTACCAAGCATCGAATTAGAAATTTGAAACCGTTGAAACTATCGACAAAGCACATTAGCGAGCAGTTGGACCTGAAACACATCACACAAATGTTCAAGAGAATTACGTAATTTAATTATATAATCAAAATCATTTGGGCACCATGGCCCCACAGAATATCAAAATTGGATCCTAAAATTTAATTGAAAATGTTTTTGGTAGCATGGTCAAACAGAAAATCATAATTGTACCCTAAACTTTAATCGAAAAATTTTGGGCATCATGGTGGTAAGAAAATCAATATTGGATCCAAAAATTTAATCGATAAAAACGTGGACAGTTTCGCGTATAAAATCAATTCAGTTCATAACTTTAATCAAAATAATTTCCTGCAGTATGACTCCACAGAAAATTAGATTTCTAACCTAAAAGTTAATAGAAAAACTTTTGGGCAGGATAGCCTTATAGAAAACCAAATTTGGTTCCTAAAATTTAATTAAAAATTGCGGACAGCACGGCTCCGCAGAAAATCAAAACTGGATCCTAAAATTTAATTGAAAAACGTTTGGATCCTATACTTTAAGGTAGCCTAAACGGAAATTCAGAAAAATAAAACAAAAGATCAGTTAGTTTTCCAAATTAAAAATTAAATTGAAATAAAAAAGATCTATTATATGAGCATATATACATACGAAACATTATACAGTTCCCAAGCCTGCTAGTGTCCGCCGTGGCTTGAGCCCGGGACTTCCCCAGACTCGAAAGCCTGGGTTGCTCTGCCAGTGAGCTACGTCCACTTGTAAAAAGGAACAGGCTTGAAAATATTTGTTCTTTTGCGGGAAGAATTGTTTTCGGGTTGGAAAAAAACAGATCAAAGAGCAAGAACGTTTTCAGAATTTCAGGAAACGTGAAATGAAAAGTCGCGTAAGTTTTATGCATAGTTTCACCAGCACACGAAGCCCATTTCTAGAAAACAATTAGAAAAAATTTAATTTTTTTCTAATTGTTTTCTAATTGTTTTCTACAGTTATAGAATTTTTCTAATTGTTTTCTAATTATTTTCTAATTGTTTTCTAATTATTTTCTAATTGTTTTCTAATTTAGAAAACAATCAGAAAACAATGTTAGTATTGTTTTCTAATTGATTTCTAATTATTTTCTAATTGTTTTCCAAATTAGTAAACAATTAGAAATTAATTCGAATTTTTTTCTAATTGTTTTCAAATTAGAAAATAAGTAGAATTATTATTCTGAATATTTTCTTATTCCTTACTAATTGTTTTGTAACATTGTAAAATATAACAAAATTAGCCAAACTCTTTCTTTTTTCCTGTCCAGCTGCCTCATTTAAGCTTCCCTCCCTATATATCAACTAGAAAAATATAGAAAACAATTGGAAAATAATTGCGCTACGACAATTTTTTAGACCTATGAGGGGTGGGTTTTCCCTCCACTATTTTTTGCATTATTTCCCCCCCCCCCCTCAGAATCCGGATTTTTCAGGTTTTTTGGGCATAAAATAGGAAAATCCAATTTTGCGGCGGCCTCTGACATAGGTGTGGCTGGCGAAAAACGTAGGGAGGGGTTCTGTCAAAAAAGGGGTAGGGGGTCGAAAAAAGTCGATTTGGGGTGAGGGGTAAGAAAAATTTTCGAGGGGGGGGGTCTGCGAAATGGCACCTATTTAGATGGGGGGGCGATCATAGTTTCCTTAGGGGGGGGGTATCCCCCCCCCCAAATTTTCCACCAAATTTACCCCCACCCATATTTTTGGACAATCCCTCCCCCATAGGTGTAATTGGGGGGGGGGGTAACCCCCCCCCCAGCCATTTTTTCAAACCCCCCCCAGAAATTTTTGGGGGCCCCCGGCCCCCCCAACTGGGGGGGGGGGGGGGGTAGTCGCGCCGAAGGCGCGAAAATTGGCCAAAAATTGGGCATTTTTAGGACAAATTTTGCAAAATTTTCCCAAAAAGTCCAAATTTTTGGCTTAACGTGTTTATTATCGCGAGAAATACACGTTTATAACGGTTTCATGGACTTCTAGACTCAATATTGACCTTATTCTAGACTCAGAAACATGTTGGCAATCAAGTTTTCGAGTTTAAAAACACTGTCTAATGTCAAAATTACTTAATGGTTTCATGTTTTTCGGCATTAGCAATGGCTGAAAATGCGATTTTTGACATAAAAATAGAAAAATTTTTTTGGGGGAGGTTTGGGGGGGGTCGTGGGGGGGTTTGGGGGGGTCTAAAAAGGGGGCCCCCCCAAAATTCCGGGGGAGGGCCCCCCCAACCCAAATCCCCGTTACACCTATGCCCTCCCCCCACTTTTAGTTACCCCCCCAGCACTTTTTGGGGCCAAAAAGTTAGCTAAAGTTTGCTAAAAAATGGTCATTTTTTGAAAATTTTTTCTCAAATTTTGGCTTAAAATCGGTTTAAAACGGTGTAAAAACGCCTAAAACGATAAAAACAAGCCTTGTTTTGACAAAAAAGCGTTAAATGCAGGAAATTTTGCGTTTTTAGGCCATTTTTTGAATTTTCTGAGGTCCGAATTTTGGGGAGGGGTACTCCCCATCACATCACGTCGGGGGTCGACCACCAAATTTTCGAAGTTTGCCCCCTCCCCCCAACCAAAATTTCCAGGGAAACTATGGGGGCGATTTTTTCGCCTTGGTCCCCCCTTATGGTTGGAAAAAATCTGTGTGGTCTCCGATTTGGCTGAGAAGTTGCCCCAAGGGTAAATCGAGGTCGCTGATTTCAAAAATCGAATCGAGATATCGATCCGAGCGATTGATCGATCAGTAGAATCGATCGATCAAAATCGATCAAAAAATTTTTTGTCTCCGATTTTCGCGAAAAGTTGCCCCTAGGGTAAATCGGGGGTGCTGATTCCGAATATGCACTCGCAGGGTATTTTTTACAGGGGGGGGGCGGGGGGGGGCCCCCCCGAAATTGACCTTCCCCCCCGAAAATGCCGTCCCCCCCCCAAACCGCCCCCCCCCCCCCGGGATTTTTGCTTCCCCCCCCCGGGATTTGTTGGAGGCCCAAATTTTTGCCAAAAATAGGCCAATTTTCAAAAATTTTCCGGCTTCGCCGGAGATTTTTTCGTAAAAATAGCTATTTTTAGCTTAAATCCTGGCATTTTTGAGCACTTTTTGAGTTTCACCATGCAAAATACGCCAAAAAATACCATTTTTTGGCTCATTTTTGCAAAAAATCTCCCCCCCCCCGAAAATTTCTTCCCCCCCCCGGCCCGGGGGGGGCCCCCCGGGAAGCCCCCCCCGAAAAAAAATCCCTAAAAAATCCCCCGCACTCGAAATTTCATAAAAATCGATCGTTCGACCTCAAAAATCGATTTTCATCGATTTTTCAAAAATTCGTCAATAACTCGATTTTGGCAGCTCGGATTAAAATTTTTGAATTAAGCTGCATATTCGGAATCAGCACCCCCGAATCATAGGTGTGGCTGGCGAAAAAAGTGGGGGTGGGGGTTTGAAAAAAAGTAGGGTGGGGGGTTTGGCAAAAAAGGGCGAGGGGGTCGAGAAAAAGCCGATTTGGGGGGAGGGGTAAGAAAAATTTTCGAGGGGGGGGGTCGGCGAAAAATCGGTTTTTCGCTGAAAAACTGAAAATTTTTCTCAATTGACGGCAATTTTTAACGATTGTTAAGGTAATAAGACGAATCTTAGCAATTTTTCGCTAATTGTTTGAAAAATTTTGAAGTTTTGGCTAGGAACCTGCTAAAATTCAGGTAGGGGGTTGACAATTTTTAGGGGGGGGTCGGCCGAAGGCCGATTTGGGGGGAGGGGTAGAAAAACTTTTTTATTGGGGAGGGTCTGCGACCCCTCCATTTGGCACACGAAGCCCATTTCTAGAAAACAATTAGAAAAATTGACGATTTGTTTTCTGATTGTTTTCCTATTTTTTTCTGAATTTTTTTCTCATTGTTTTTTAAATGTTTTCTAATTTTTTTCTAATTGTTTTCTATAGTTTTTTTCTAATCGCTGCGCCACTTTCTGATTGTTTTCTGATTTTTTTCTAATTTTTTTCTAGTTGTTTTCTTAATTATTTCCGATTTATTTCTCACAAAAAATGTTCATTTTCTTATTGTTTTCTAATTGTTTTCTATTGTTTTCTAAATTTTTTCTATTGTTTTCTGATTGTTTTCTAGGTAGGACATTTTCTATGCAGTTGTGGGAAAATTTTCTCATTGTTTTCTAATTTTTTTCTGAATTATTTCTTATTGTTTTCTGATAATTTTCTAGCAGACGTGGAATGCTTTCCTGCTCAATACTTGATCCTTCCCGCTTTGGTATATACGAATGTATATAGTTAGTCAGGCACTGTAATAGCTGAATCACGCTTTCCCTGATGGATGGAGGGTGGATAACGTGCAATCGAATTGTACTCAAATCCGTATATATATATATATATATCTGTCTCTGAAAACCGAATTAAAGTAATACCAGTATATAATTAAATCGCCAAAGTAGACCCGTTTTAAGGCAAAAATTGAAAATTAAGCTTGAAATGGCACCATGTCGATTTCGACCCTATGGCCGCTTGGACCACCCACAACCATATAGGTGTAACGGGGATTTGGGTTGGGGGAGGCCCCCTCACCCGAAATTTTAGGGGCGGGCCCCTTTTTAGAGCTCCCCCAAACCTCCCCACGACCGCCCCAAACCTCCCCCAAACACATTTTTCTATTTTTATGCCAAAAATCGCATTTTCAGCTGTCGCTAATCCTAACAAACATCCAACCATGAAGTAATTTTAACATTAGACAAGAAATTTAAACTCGAAAACTTGATTGCCAACATGTTCCTAAGTCCAAAATAAGGTTAATATTGAGTTATAGAGTCCATGATACCGTTAAAAACGTGTATATATTTCACGAAGTAATAAACACTTTAAGCCAAAAATTTGGACACTTTTAAAGAATTTTGCAAAATTTTCCCTAACAGTACCCAATTTTTGGCCATTTTTTGCGCCCCCGGCGCGACTTCCCCCTTTGAAAAATGACTTTGACTTGAAAATGAAAAAAAAATTACTTGACTCGACCCCTTTGACTTTGAAAAATGGCTGGGAGTCTCGGTCTCGGTCTCGCCCAACAACCGAGGCTTGGCCAGTCTCGGTCTCGGTCTCGCTCACCCAACAGCCTCGGTCTCTGACCGAGACCGGAAATTTTTTGAAAACATCTAATTTCGGCGAAAATTTTAAATCAATGTTATGAAAATTAACTAACGAGGTGCGGAAACCATATGTTTATGTGTTAAAGCCCCTAATACTAGATCTCAGCCTCGAAAACTGGTAGAAACTAAGTTTAAGCTAAAAATTGCTAGTCTCGGTCTCGTCCAAAAGCCGAGACTTGGCCAGTCTCGGTCTCGGTACCACCCTGGTCTCGGTTTCGGTGAAAACTCGGTCTCGCCCAATTCTGCTGGGGGCTAGCCCCCCCAAACCTCCCCCCAATTACACCTATGCCCACAATAGAACGAACCCAGGTAAAACCTACACCAAATTAATCTATAGGCTCTATTAAACATGTATACGTATGTATAGCGCGGCGGTTATGTCGGTAACCGTTTCCTGGAGGTCCATACTAGGCTCTACTTGGCCTATCAAAATTTTCTCTATAGGGGTTTTCTGGTGCGCCCAGCTCATTACCGGTGTCCGTTTTGCTGTACAACGCACCCATTTTGCTGGGCTGGCTCCACTTGACCGTCTGAGGGGTCAGGTCGGTAATGGGTCAGGTGGTCCAGCCCTAAGTGAGCTGAGCAACTTTTGCCATAGAATTGCATACTCAAGGTGGCTGGCTGTAGAGTGCTGTGGTGGGGTGGGGACTTAGGCGATTTTGGGTCAAATATGGAATTTTGCAAAAGTGGTCAAAATAGTATATATATATATATATATATATATATATATATATATATATATATATATATATATATATATATATATATATATATATATATATATATATATATATATATATATGTCGTAGTAATTTCAGACAGTGAATACTGTATTTTCAACGATTTCAGTAAATACAGTATTTACTATTAAGAATAGTATTTTCTTTAAACTTCCTATCTTTACACATAAATACCATTTTTACTGAAACTCGTCCAGTAAATACTGTATTTTCTAGTAAATTCTGTATTTTGTCTCAAACGCCTTTGTCTTTGTGTGTGGCTAGGGGTTCAAAGGACATGCCGACGTCATATTTAAAACCAAACGATGGGTCATACATTAGCACAATATGTAGTGCAAAGGGGGTGCATGAAAATAAACTCCAGACGTTAAAAATATTAGTTTACAAAATTAAGAAATTTTAATTTTAGCACAGTTTTTAAAATCAAAACAGATTGTATGTATTATATAATCATAATGAATTAGGGTTAATTAAAATTAATACATTACTTAATGGTTTTAATCCTACGTACTTACTTTTCGTACTTTAAAAATGCACGAATAGCGGTTTAGAACTAAGTAAACTTACAGTGTATCTTAAATTCTGTATGAAATGCAAAATTTATTAGAAGATACAGAAAACGTACGTGTATAATATCTGTTTTGGTTTTAAAAACTGTGCTAAAATTAAAATTTCTTAATTTTGTAAACTAATATTTTTAACGTCTGGAGTTTATTTTCATGCACCCCCTTTGCAATACAAATTGTGCTAATATATGACCCATCGTTTGGTTTTAAATATGACGTCGGCATGTCCTTTGAACCCCTAGCCACACACAAAGACAAAGGCGTTTGAGACAAAATACAGAATTTACTAGAAAATACAGTATTTACTGGACGAGTTTCAGTAAAAATGGTATTTACGTGTAAAGATAGGAAGTTTAAAGAAAATACCATTCTTACTAGTAAATACCGTATTTACTGAAATTGGCCAGTAAATACAGTATTTACTGAATACAGAAATTACTACGACATATATATATATCTGCTTGCGCATGGTGTTCGGAAATATATTATGTTGGTTCTTTTTTGCGCATACATATGTAAAAGAATGGAAAACAAGAACCAAAAATGCTCCTTCGTCGCATGTAAAATACATATGAGTACTCTCAGGCAGGTCATTGTACAAACACTGAAACTAGCCTGTAAAATGCATATGAGTGGCGTTGAGGTTGTAAATTAAGGAAAACAAGTTGCAACGGCTTAACATATGAGCCTGTCCTACAACGAGGCTCATATTGGCGTCACAGTGCAGCCTTCTGCAAAGTGCAGCCTTCATAAAGATCATCAGGTCATCATATTAAAGAAAAAACGAATGAATTGACATATATAACATGTTAACGAGCAATACGTAACTGAACGAAGTATG
>JASAND010002191.1:0-78297 GCA_030248195.1 Trissonchulus latispiculum | reverse complement strand
GCGTCAGGCACCCTTGCGCCCACGAAACCAGTACCTAGCAGACAGAAGGGAAGAGGAAGGTTCAGTCCGCCACTACACCACAGGATCACCACCATCTACTTTCTGGGAACCGTGCGGAATTTGCAACAAGTGCGGAAAATTCATAACCAAGAAAAACTGGGCCCGCCATGATGGTCGATGTGGGCTGTCCTTCAGGTGCGAGAACTGTGGCCGGGAATTTGAGCGCCGGGGCTGCTGGGCTCTGGGCTTGGCATGAACGATCCTGTGGCGCCGTCCCCCTAACCTGCCCTGGATGCGGTCGCAGGAATCGATACGTCTCGCATGCAAGACGCCATCAGGCTTGCAGCTTGATCACACCGGATTATCCGGGTGTTATCGGTATTTGGTACCACTTACTGTCTTACCCATCTGAACCGTAACCTTATTGCCCCTGGGAACCACCCCCTTGGGACCATTGCTTTTCGAAAAACCAGAAACTTTACCATAAAATTTTAGCAAATATATTCCTACATTTCTTTTAAAGTCTTTGGTCAGTTTCTTGTTCCTCGATAAATCTACATACGTTCGAAGTTTAGTTATGTGTTCTTGTTCATTCAAGTTGCTCCAAGTGACTAAGTCATTCTAATTCCATGGTCAGCACAGTTTAATCTTGGCAAACAGTAGAAAAGTGCTATTGAATTTTTTAGTAAAGAGACCTATATTATTCCTAAGACATGTCTTAGATGTCTATGCCATAAGATGCTGGTCTTGCATACCATTATCAATTAAACTTTCAAAATCTCTCAATTCCTTCAGGTTTCTCACAAGCTCTATATGCAACATTTTTAGGTAGGTCTGTTGGGAAAGAAGACTACTTTTACATGACATGGACAAAACGGACAGTTTCTAAAAGTCATTAAACGCAGACCGTCAATTTTAACAGTAAAACGAAATCCTTAAGGTTACCTGCAGTTGTTGTAAAGTTGTCGCTACAAGCGATGAAATAACAAGCTGAAAGAAAAGTATCATGAAACTTTAGATTTCATCTTCCTATGAAATATTGAAACTATACGTTTTTGGCTATATGTATCTATACTTCGTATGAATATAAGCTGATGATGGTTAATGAGAAGAAGGGCTTATAGTTTGGATAGAAAAACTGTCCTGACTTTACTTAATATGGTAGCAGAGACATTTTCTGTATGATCCACTGAACTGATTCCTGTTTCCTGTTCATACAGTTCCTGTTGGTTCCTGTTCAACGTTCACGCCATGTATTCAATTAAACGACTGCTTTCTGCAAAACAGCGTCTTCAAAACACTATCGACGCAGCATCAGACCTCTTGTCCGATCCCGTCGATCCGACGACTGCTACTGCTACTGTGATGGAATCTATCGAATCTAGCCTACTACTACTTACCAAGTTGGGCGAGAACCTTGGTAAACTGTTGGAAACCACAACAGAAATTGATGATGACGCAGTTGAGGCTGTTGATTCAGCCATTGCCTGTGCAGACGAAGTTTCTTCTAAACTTACTGCACGAAGGACCCGATTACTAAGATTCTTTCCTGGAGAGATCCAACTCCCTGCTTCAGATGATACTGAAAATGAGGTCAGTGAGTTAAACTGCAGATTAAGCAATAATGATGTAGGACTGCTACAACTAGAACGACAACGACTACAAATTGAAGTCGAAAGACTAAACCTTGAAAAAGCAAGGGCCGGGGTTCCAAACCCAGACACAGACAGTCATGCGTCCAGGTCTACCGCAAAATTGCCACAACTAGATATCCCCTCATTCGACGGTAACTTGCTCAGATGGAGAGAATTCTGGGACGTGTTTGAGGCTATGGTCCATGCAAACGACAGTTTAGCTGAAATACAAAAGTTTGCTTACCTAAAGGCAAAACTTACAGGTGAGGCAGCAGATGCCATAGCAGGTTTAAACCAAACTAGAGACAACTACTGTAAAGCTATTGATTGGCTTAAAGAGCGTTTTGGGGATGATCAAGCAATCATTGACGCGCACTATGCGGAAATGATGGATCTGTCTCCCTCAGATAACTCCACGACTAGTGTCTGCGCACTCTATGACGAGTTAGAAAAACACCTGCGTTCACTAGCTGCGCTTGGTGAGAACACTGAGCACAGACACTTTGTTTCTCTGATAAAATCCAAACTTCCACGACAAGTTTTGACCAGACCAGAGCAAAACAATGACAGAATTTGGACTGTTGAAGCGCTAAGAAATCATATTAAGAAGTTTCTGCAGGCGCGGGAGGCTGCAGATAGGCAAACCAGACAAACAACAAACCAACCAAAAGCTACTACAAACTACTTTAAGAAACCCATAAAGGCTACAACTGAATCACTGTTCTCATACAGTAATTCAAAACCTGAAAATTCAAAACCTGAGTGCATTTACTGCAGAGGTATACATTGGAGCGATGAATGTTCAATGTATCCAACAATTGAATCCAGAAAGCAACGGCTGAAGGGGACCTGTTTTATCTGTTTGAAAAGTGACCACATGCTCAAGGACTGTAAGGTAAAGAAGTCCTGTGTTCATTGCGGTAGATCTTCAAATCATCACAGGAGTCTTTGCCCTGAAAAAATACCTACTGCAAGAAGAGCTAAAGGCCAAATTACTGTGTTAGCAAGCGAAAATCAGGTTGAGGCACACGGTCTAGAAGACCACGTTCTTCTGGCTTCCGATGAAAAGGTCATCCTTCAGACTGCTTCTGTAACCATCTCTAATCCGTTGAGTGGGAAATCTACGAAGATTCGGCTATTGTTAGATTCAGGCAGTCAGCGAAGTTATCTAACGAAGAGAGCGGCTGAAGCATTAGAGTTGACAACTAGTCGAGTTGAGATCTTGTCAGTAGCAACATTTGCAAGCAGTAGAGTAAAGCAGATACAAACTTCGAGTTCCGAGGTCATTCTTCGCTGGCTTACTGGTGTGGCTCAAAAGATCACCGTCAATGTGGTGGAGAAAATAACCGAACAGGTGCATCGAGCTTCGATACCTCCAAACAACTGCAGATTATGGAAAGATCTTCCACTGGCTGATAACTGGCCTACCGAAAATGAAGCAGTGCCTATTGATATGCTTTTGGGTTCGGATTACTATATGGAAATTATCACTATGGATAGAATTGAGATTAACAAAGGTTTGTATCTTTTGGGATCAAAACTTGGATGGGTACTGACTGGTAGAATTTGTGATGCAGTAAAGAGCAATACCTCTGATGCTATGACCATGCTAACAATGACTCAACTGGGAGCTTTTAACAACACCTGTTCCAGCCTGAAAGGTGAAGACTTCCCGCTTGAGGATGAGAAAAATGATCTTGGGTCGTTCTGGGATCTAGAAGCTATTGGTGTGAAAGAAGCGATAGAGAAAACGGAAGATGATCTGGCTCTGCAACAATTTACAAAGACTATCCTGTTTGCCGACCAGAGATATCAAGTTAAGTGGCCGTTCAATGGAAACGAAGCAGATCTTCCAGAGAATTTCGAGCTAGCGTTGGGACGACTAAGATCACTACTTCAGCGACTAAACCCAGAACTTCGCGAAAAATACAACGCTATCATAGAAGACCAACTCAAAAAGCAAATCATCGAAAAGGTTGAAGGCAGACAGAAGACCGATGGTGTCACACACTACATTCCTCATCACGCTGTCGTAACGCCACAAAAGACTACTACAAAAGTGAGAATCGTATACGATGCATCGGCGAAAGCGAAAAAATGCAATCCTAGCTTTGTTAAATACTCGCTACGCGAAGTGTGTTTCACTATTCTTTCGAATGACTTCTTCATCACTACCGTGTAGAAACCTCGGTTTTGATACTTTCGTTAATTAGCCAAATTAATCAATTAGTCAGTATAAGTGTATCTTTGATGTGAGTCAGTCGCCTGCGGGCTTAGTATTTCGTATACTTGTATTATTTGCTGTGTATGCTTTATTATTGGTATTGCCTTCCTATTAAATTCGTAAGTTACAGTAAATCCATGATGCCTTATTCTTCTTTTAATTAGGGTAGGATTAGATAATTAGGTAGGCCTTTAATTTCTTGATTAGAGTTGCATCCTGGTTTAGCCTGCGATCAGATTCGCCTTTTAATTACCGGTAGATACCGGACAGTTTGCCGGTAGTTAATATTTGGCGACCGTGACACGTGACATTGTCCGGTTTGTCATGTGAAAATTTCACAAATTTTCTGAATTTTCTTTTATAATTTTCTAACTCAATTTTGAGTTTTATAGAATAATTTTTATACCAAAACATTCGTCTTAATTAGGAGATTCTTTTGTGATACTTTTTGATTAGTTTTGAAGACTTTCAAATTCTCCTATTGTGTAGGGTGCAACTTTGAAATTAGTATGAATTTTGGAGCTGACGAAGCATGGTCGGGGGAATCCCCCCCAACTCCCCCACCCCCCCTTAGGTTATTTGGGATCGGGGAAACGAATCTGAAGTGACTGGAGTTATTGGGGCAGCCCAATAACCAATTTTCCAGTAAATTTTAGGTAGTTTTGGGAATTTCCCCCCCCTCCCCCCAACCCCCCAAGACGGGAATAAAATTTTTTAAAATTTTTTCAAAATATTTTTCTGTGTGGTTTTTCTTCACACTTTGGGGTTGAATATTCCTGAACAGGGGAATAATCAGCTCTAAAGACTTCACAGAAGCTGTACTGAGGCTATTTTTGCCAAAATTTTAAATTTTTGGTCAATTTTTGACCCCCCCCCCCCAATTGACCCCCCAAGGTCAATTTTTGCTCAAATTTGGTCAAATCTGGCCTTAAATTACTCGTTGGGTCTTCCCCCAAGCGTGTAAAATATTTTTAGGCAATTCTAAAGGCAGAATTTTCAAAATTTTGCAATTTTAGGCCGATTTTTGCAATTTTTGACTCCCCCCCAAGAGGTCCCAAATTCAATTTTTGAGCATTTTTGGTGTGATTTGAGCTTATCTAGGGGTTATTCTAGACGCAAAAAGCGATTCTAGACATAATTTAGCGTATTTTAGGTGATTTTGGGCAAATTTTTCTAATTTTTGAAAAATCACCTCCCCCCATTTTTTCACGAAATTTTCGAATTTTGTGATTTTCTGGTATTTTTCTAGCTCTGTGTAGCCTATTATTGTGTTTTTGTGTTATAATTTACAGTTTTGTGCAATATTAGGGTGATTTAGAAGTTATTTTCGAAAAATTTTTAGTATACGTATATAACTTCAAGTGTGTTTTTTTCTGCGATTTTGACGAATTTTGACTAATTTTACGTAGAGTTTTTGTTTTCTACGTATAACCATTGACTTACCTTTTGTAGAATTACCTCCTGTAAATAACTGGGAGAGAGTTTGGCAAATTTTTGGCCAAATTGACGAAAATATTCGAAATTTGGTGAATTTAAGACGCGCTCTGGAGACACGTCAAGCTGCTCGTTTACGTTTGGAAAAAGAGCAAAAAATGGCTGAATTGAAAAATTCCATTACCCTTTTTAAAGGGCTGAGTAATTATAACGGGCGTGAAACAAAACTCACACCGGAAGATTGGATTTTGAGTTTTGAAGCCATTGCTACGGCTAATAATATCGAAAGAGAGAAATTTTATGCAATTTTATTGGCAAAATTGGGTGAATCTGTCATCCACCGGTTGTCTTCCTTGGGTATGCCAGTTTCGTATGACGAAACAGTCAAACTCTTGAAGACTCTGTACGAACCGGTCCAGAAAACTGCGGTGGAGCACTCTCGAAAATTTTACGTTCGTACTCAGAAAAAGGAGGAAAACGTTCAAGATTTTGTGTCTGAATTGGAAATGCTGGCGAAAAAAGCTTTTCCAGGCGAGAGTGAGGATGACAGAGCCGATAAAATTTACGAGCAACTGCGCAAAGGTCTAAAACCCGATTTACGAAAACTTGGAATTTCGCTTTTGACCGATTTGGAAAGTTGGGGACATTCTATGACGAAATTACGTAAAATTGTCACTCAACTCTCACGACTCGAAGAGGAGTGTGAGACGGATTCCGCAGAGTCGGAAGCTTCAGAAAAGCCTGAAAAATCCCATAAAAGGGATAAAAAGGCCAAATCTAAAGCGAAAGTTTGTTCTGTTACTACCGAAAGTTCTGAAAGTTCGGGTGATTTGGACAAAAGATTGCAGTCTTTAGAGGACGAAATCAAAAAGGTGAAAATTCGAAATGCTCAAAGGGATTTGGTTTTGGAAGCAACTAAGGGTGAGTCAGCGGACTCAGGAAATGCTCAACCATCCACGAGCACAGCTTCTGGCGAGGTGAATTCCGTTCAGGCATCAACGGAAAAGAAGGAAAAACCGCCAGAAAAAGCTCAAACGGAGCAAAGGACCTGTTATACGTGCGGTAATCCAGGTCATATATCACCGCAATGTGCCATGAATCAACGGAATAATCAGAATTTCCGTGGCAGAGGAAGCCAAAATCGTAGAAATTTTGGTGGTCGTCGTAATTATCCCGGAAACCGGAATTATTACAACAACCAGTCAAATTTTGAAAATGATGGCTATTCCAATAATCGAAATTGGAATAGAGGAAATCGAGGAAGAGGCGGCGGTCGAGGTGGCCGTCGGGGAGCTAATTTCGGAAATCGAAATCAAGAACCGAGTATTTTTCTGTCTCCCAACGGGCAAGTTTTTCGAGGGAATGGTCAAAATAAATCAGGTGTGAATTTCTTGACTCCCATTGAACAGCAAGCTGATCCTGCTACTCAGTTGGTTCAAGCCTTGCAGAATTTTCATCAAGCGGGGAGCCAGGCAAATTCCGGGGCAGCTCCTCCGCAATAACCCCCCCTCCCGGAAAAACCGAATGTACGTATACTGAGAAGGAAAAACCGCAGGTAAATTCTATGTCAGAAAAAACCCCAAATTTTCTAGAGGGGCTTTCGAAGCTTTTTCCGGATGAAAAAGTGCTTCATGCAAATCAAATTTGTGCGGTTTTTACCCCTACGTATGCAGATGTAACTCGGGGTGAACGATCTCAAAATTCTCCTGAAAATCCCCGAAATTTACTTCAGTCTCAGTTGCAACAATTTTTGCAAAATGTTGATATACGTACACTCGTAAATGCTTTGACAAAAGCCCGCCCTCCCCCTTGGTTCCTCGATCTCCTCAGAATGTAACATTTTTGGAACCTATTAGTCCAGCAGAATTACGGAAGATGAAAAATCCACGAATTATTCCGTTAATACCGGTGAATTATCCAAATTCGAGCAATTTTCGATCTCAATCGACTTTTTCGCGAAATTTTCGCAATACGTATAATGGTAGAAATAATTTCTCCAACCACTCTAGTGGTCGAATAAATTATTCTAATAATGCGACTTTTACTCCACGTGTGAATTATTCTGCCAATAATTGGCGTGGAGGAGCGCCTAGTCTAAATCAGAGTTGGCGCCCCCCCCCAGCCAAAATTATTGGAACAATGGTCCTTGTACTAACCGGTTGCCCGGTACTAGTACTCAGTGGTATAAAAATGACCGTCAGTCTTTTGCTGTGCCTATAAATAGTAATTTGAATCAAGGTTCAAATTACAATAGCACTGCGCGTGTTTGGGAAAACAGTAGGTTTCCTATGGGAAATCTTGCCGCTTTCTCAAATACAAATTGGCGCCAATATATAGCACAGCAAGGGGCACCTGGCCTTACGCCAATTTCTAGTACTAGTGTAGCTGGGGTAGGTAGTCAGGGATCATCTGTAGGTGCAAGCGCGACGGCTAATGTCCCTGTACAAGGGGACATGATGCTGAAGGCTTCAAATAGTCTAGATGAAACCTGTACAACTAATGCTGCAAATAGCTCAGATGCCTCAATTTATAAAAAGTCTGAGGTGAAAAATACAAATACGCCATCTAGCGTGAAAATAACTATGGAAACATCACCAGACCAGTTTGTTACACGATTAAATCGTCTTAGAACAATTGATGAGGCACCTGAACCAGAGGAAAAGGCAGCGAAAGATTCATTTTTGAACGTGGAGAGGGAAACTAACAGTAACATCAAACATAAAAGTGACAATAATTCATCATCAGGACGAAGGAAGTCGAAACAAAAATCGAAACGTGGTCAGAAAAGGCGTTCTTGTAAGATTCCTGACCCAGATTTTCCCGGAAGGTTTCTTTTTGAGTATGATTCTTCGGAAAGTTCATGTTCAGACCAAAATCTGTCAGATTCGTCAGATAACGAAAGTGAAGATTTGGACGAAAATTCAAGTCATCAGCCACATAAGGCTCCTAAAACTGATTTCGTGACAAATAATCGGAACTATTTGGCCGCATTTGTACATCAGGATAAATATTTCCTTGGTGCTCAGACGAAAATACCGCCTGTGCATTCACCCCTGATAGTTGCATCAGTGGGAGGCGTGAATACTTTAGCACTTATTGATACGGGCGCTAATATTTCTGTTGTTTCTAAGAATTTTGTCGAACATTTAAAGCAAAAATGCCCGGAAAATTTGACATTTGGGGATGGTGCCTGTGAACAGGCTACCGCAGCAAATGGAACGTCCATCAATTTTTCTGGTTCAGTTAAATTTGAACTATCTTTTCAGGGTTATAGGTGGGCGCATGAGTATTTGATCAGTGATTTTTGTCCATACGACATTCTTTTGGGTATGGATTTTCTTTCATTCTACAATTGGTCAATGCTCATGGGTCGTCACTCTATATACCACCCGCTTTTTAAGGAAGTTCCTTTGCTGGGGGCGCCTCAAATAGGTAGCATCTTGCAAATGGTTGGAAAAGCACGGCCTACGGTTTCGAATATTTGTTTGCGAGTTGGAACTTGTATACCGGCGAATTCTGAGTCATGGGTCTCTATTTCCTGCGAAGAAGGACCGCAAACTTTAGATGTGAATGTTTCTGATGATGAATGGGACTTACCATTCGTACGTACAAAACCATCAATTGTAAATGAGCGAATTGCTCCTTGGCCTTCACGATTTGAAGAAACGCCTAAACTAGTACGTAATTCCACGAAAGTTTTGGAAAAATACGATTGTTATATTGTTCCTGGTATAATTTCCAAACAGGAAAAAGCCCAAGAAATCAAAGTTTGGAATTTGAGCGATGAGCCAATTCAGCTACATCCAGGAATGGTACTAGCTTACGCGGATGACTTAGTTACTGTAAAAAATCGTCAAGGCAAGGAATCACTTTTACAATTGAGCGATACCTGGTTAGAACAAGCATATATATGTGAAGATGACTTACCTAAGTCTGTGCATGCTGAAGTTTTTTCTGCAAATGTTGAAGATACGTATGTAGATGTACCTACTACGTCAAAACAAGCGGAAGGTGAGTCTAAGGTACCTACTAAAGAGGAATTATACGATCAATTCATCCAGGAAGCTCATTTGGACAAATTTGAATGCTCAGAAAAGGCGAAAAGTAAGTTTAAGGAACTAATACGTAAGTACGTACATGTCTTCGCAACACCTGACAACTTGGGAAAATGCAGTACTGGACAACATCTTATTGATACTGGAATGGCTGGTCCTGTAACAGCAAAGGCATATCGGATGAATCCAATGGAACGAGTGGAGATAGAAAAGCATATTAAGAACATGTTAGAACAGGGAATTTGTGTTCCATCAGATAGTCAATGGTCTTCTCCATGCATGCTTGTAGGCAAAAAGGACGGAACTACTCGATTTGTTATTGATTATCGACAGTTGAATAAAATAACACGAAAAGACCGTTACCCTTTACCTAAAATAGATGAAATTCTCGATATGTTTAGTAAAGGGAAATTCTTTTCAACTTTGGATTTAAATAGCGGCTATTGGCAAATCGAGATGTTTCCTCCTCATAAGGAAAAGACGGCATTTATTTCGCATATGGGTTTGTTTCATTTTAATGTCATGCCATTTGGCTTGACGAATGCCCCTGCGACTTTTCAAAGAATAATGGAAAGAATATTCACTGAGTTGCCTGTTTATATTGACGATTTACTAATTCCATCTAACGACGAAACTCATCATTTGAAAATGCTAGAAACGGTTTTTCAAAAACTATCTGATCATGGTTTACGGCTAAAGATGAAAAAGTGCGTGTTTTTCCGCAAAAAGGTTGAATATCTTGGTCATTTCATCTCCGAAAAGGGCATTGAAACAGATCCACGTAAAGTAACTGCGGTTAAGAACTTTCCAGTACCTATTACTGTTAAGCAATTGCGTGGTTTCTTAGGTATGGCTGGATATTATCGGAGATTTATTAGCAACTTTAGTTCTATTGCGGCACCAATGAATAACTTGCTTAAAAAGGATGAAGGTTTTCATTGGGATGAAAAATGCCAACAGGCTTTTGAAAATCTAAAGCAAGCGTTAATAAACGCACCTGTTCTTGCGTACCCAAATTGGGAAAAACCTTTTATTCTAACAACAGATGCTAGTGTTGTGGGTCTTGGTGCTGTTCTAGAACAAGATCAACCTGGAGAGACAAAGCCTAAACCAATCGCTTATGCTAGTAGATCCTTAGTTGGTGCAGAAAAGCGCTATAAAATTGTTGAGTTGGAAGGTCTTGCTGTAGTTTGGGCATGCAAGCATTTTCAGCATTATCTACGTCATCGACAATTTACTTTATATACTGACAATGAAGCCCTTAAATATATTTTTGCAAATGCTAAAAACCAAGGCTATACTCGAATTGCGAAGTGGGCTATTGCACTTTCTGAATTTAATTATCAGACTTTACATCGAAAGGGCGTAGATAACCCTGTAGCTGACTGTTTGTCTCGTAATCCACAACAGACTGTCGTTGAACATGACAACAGCGAAGTTGAGGATGCAATTCAAACTAGTAAATCTGTGAATAAGTTTCAGTACGTATCTGATGAGTTTGATGTAACCGGTGATATGTACCCTCCTGTCTTTGTCATAGAGCAATATACTGATGACCAATGGTCACTAGCTCTTAAAACTGATCCTGACTTTAGTGCTTTTATCGAATACTTGCGAAAAGGGACTTTACCTAAAGATGATTTAACTTGGACTCTAATACGTGATCAATCTAATTTCGAACTTAAAGAAAATGGAATGTTATATCGATTTAGTACTGACATTAACGGTCGAAAGAAAAAGTGTTCTGCTCGTTTAACATGCGTACCTAGAAAGTTTCGCAACTATATTTTAGAACGGTTTCATTCTGATATTGATACTGGTGGTCATTTGGGTGTACCTCAAACTCATTATAAAGTAGCTGTGAAATATTATTGGCCCACATTACTTACTGATGTTAAGTTGTTTATACGTAATTGTATTGTATGTGCACGATTTTCTATTGGGCCGAGGCACCCTCAAGCGCCTATGAAAATTTATCCGCCAGTGACTAAACCGTTTGAACGCATTTACGCTGACGTTATGCATTTCCCGACTAGTAAAAAGCAGAATGTTTGTGTTTTGGTTGTAATTGATCAACTTACCCGATGGGCAGAAGCTTGGCCCTTACGAAATGAAAAAGCCGAAACTCTTATACGTGTTCTTTTGAATGAATTTATTTTACGGTACGGGGTACCAACTGAGGTGATCACTGACCAAGGTCCTAATTTTCAGGCAGAAGTTACTAATACTCTTTTTAAATTAATGGGTACTAAAAAGTTACGTACCACTGCCTATCACCCTCAGTCAAACGGCTTAGTTGAACGGGTAAATGGAACTATACGGGAAATAGTTAAGAAGTACGTAGATGTAAATCAGCG
Organism: Trissonchulus latispiculum; assembly: GCA_030248195.1. NCBI lineage: Eukaryota > Metazoa > Nematoda > Enoplea > Enoplida > Ironidae > Trissonchulus > Trissonchulus latispiculum. The sequence goes on along the minus strand of JASAND010002191.1, from coordinate 66,593 downwards.
TGATTGGGATACTAAATTAGCTTTTGCAATGCATGCATATAGAACGTCGTTTCATTCTACTATTCAGGATACACCGTATTTTATGTTGTTTGGAAGGGATGCTCAAGTTCCAGAAGATTTGTTGTTTGATAAGCTTGAAAAGCCAGTAGAATCTTTAGTCAATTATAAGACTTCTTTAATACGGACTTTAACTGAAAACTGGCATATTACTGCTCAAATTATTTCTGATAAAGCGGAACTTGTTAAGCAACGTTATGATAAGCGCGTACGTATGAAGAATTTTACTGTGGGACAACTTGTTATGCGTAACATTACTCAAGTGCCTGTAGCTCAAGGAACTACACCAAAATTGGCACCAAAGTATGATGGTCCCTATAGAATTGTAGAAATTTTGTCTGATCAAAATGTGCGTTTACGTAATTTGAAAACGGGTGACATTAGTAAGGTAATTCATGTCAATAGATTGAAATTGTTACCTGACATACACCCAGAAACCCTGGAGGAGTTGGAAATAGATATTGATGATCCAACCGCTCACAGTGGTGGTACTGATGTAGATACGTTGCATGATAATAATGTCGTAGATACGTATGACGACGATGTACTTGTAAAGCATTGTGTGTTAGCTGATGAAGATAAAAATCAAGTACAAGTAGATGAAACAGAAGACGTACAAGTAACTATTAAACAACCGGAAATACAGCAATCAGTGCAATTGCTAATACAAGAAACGGAGACGGCAGAGACTACAAGTCCACATAGTCTCGAATGTGCAGTAACTGCTGCAAATTTTCAAAATTTACCGTTTCCTAATATCCGGTTCCCTCACATGCCCCTACCCGCATTCATTTTTCACTGATGAATGTGTCGAAAGACAGCGACTATATGTGCACTTTGTAATTTAGGAAAATCAATTCTAGTATTTTGGTTTGCCAACTTTGCGAAATCATTGTTCTTTGCCAAATATGCCATTGCCAAGACAACTGCCACCTACGAGATTGTTGGGTGAGACTACACCTTTTGGTTTTCGACGTGAACATCGACCTAAGAGCAAGGGTGCTAAGATCAGAGCACGTGAGGAGTTTATACAAGCTGAATCGGTTCGCCTGGAATATTCTAATTACAGTGCTGAACCGGGGCGCATTCGTAACATCGCGCCGGAGTAAATTGGCCACTGGGTTTTTCATATCACACAAACGTACAGCCTGTATGTTTAACTTCTGGCTGGTACGCGACTACCTTCACTATGTGCTGACTGTAGGTCACTACAATTAGTGTCTGTCGTGTATGGTAGTCATGGTTACGTTATACTTTTTGTTTTTCCAGTTTTTCTTTTTCAAGTTACTACTTTTTGCTACGTTACTACTACTTTTCGTATTCTTCGTACTTTTTTTCTTATATTAATCGGAATTTTGAAAGCTAACGTGCTACTATTTTTGTTAAAGCTACGTTTTGTTGTTTACTTCTTGGAATTTATTACGGAATTTTGTACTTTTTGGATAGGCAAGTAATTATTTTTGAAGCTACTTAGTTGTTTTGTTGTTGTTGAAGCTAGTTGCTTAAAGAGGCTTATATATTACGTTCATTACTTAAAACGCCTCATATATTACGTTTAATCTGAAGAATTATTGCTTAGACGTTTAGCTTGCTCATATTCTTATTTTGCAGTATATAATCAGTATTCTTCTTTTGTTCGTTAACTGGTATTTTTGTTGCATTAATCTTAAGGCATTCTATGCATAATCTACTTCATTTTTGTATTTTTGTTTGTTGTTTTGTGAATCTCAGTAATCTTATGTGTGACAGCTTAGCCCATATCCTGAAAGCTGTAAAGTGCAAAACATAAAGGGCATCGAAAAGAGGCAAAAGAGGTCTATTAATTATAAACGAAAGACCGTAAAATATGTGATGCCAGCACTTAGTAGTTTAGGGTTTAGATAAGACAGCTTTATTGATTATGTTGTATTGTTTATTTTGAAGGGCAAGCTAATCGGAAGCTATATACTTGGTGAATTTATCTAGTTTGGAATTTTGGAAATATATAGTTACTTTTGTTTTTGTTTTTTGTGGTTTTTTGTGTACAGTTATTTCGTTATTTGCCTTGTATTTTCGCTATTTAGTCGTTTAGTATCTAGTTATAGTTTGTCTTTAATCTTTATCTTAATTTCTGAAGATTTGCCATTTCAAGGGTGTACAGTAGCTCTTATCTGTGTACATTTCTTTACTTTTTCTATCTTGAATTTAGACTTTAAAGCTCGGAGAAACATGGTATACTAAGTGTAATTATGTGTCTTGTACTTAAGTAGAATCTCATTTTTAATCTTTGGAGTGAAGCTTTAGTCAATTTGTAAAAAGATGCTTTTTGTAAATCCTTTGAAAACTCTTTCCTATCTTTCTCTTTTCTATCTTTCTATCTTTTCACTTTTGCTATTAGTTTAATCTCAACGGAAGCTTAATTTTGGAAATTTTTAGGGTATATATGTATGTCTAACCCACTTTCTTTTTCAGCTTAACAGCTCTCTTTTGGTGCTTTCAACGGTGCTTTAATGCTCAATCAACATCCTACCGATGAGTCCCCTGCTATAAATTAGTGCCTAAATCCTTTATCTGCCATATACAAAGAAGGAATTTTGAACTTTTTGAACTTAGAATTTTTGAATTTAGTCTGTTTGTTAGTCTTTATATATGTACTTTAATTTTTGTCTTTAAATCTGTGTCTTTAATTTTTGCCTTATATTAATCATTTCTCTTTTCTGTCATTCCATTGTTTGTTTGTTTTGTTTAGCTAGGAATTTTCTCTGTTGTGAATTTTGTTGTGATTTTTCTGTGTTAGTATTTTCTTTAATTAGTTTGTTTCGGTCAGGTTTATTTGTTGGTTTGTTGGAATTCGTAGGCACTCATTCTTTTTCGCCGGGGGATAACCGATAACCGATAGCTGATAGATGTTAGTTGTTTGTGTCTTGTGTTGTGTGGTTTGAGTTAGGAACTTTGAAAATTTTTGTTTTCGCGTAAAGAAAATTGATTTACTTTTGCTTTTGAGTTAGGTTTGGTTTAGTTTAGGACTCTTGTGAAATTTATTTCTTGTTTCTATTGTTTCTTTTTAAATTACCATTTACTTCTTTGCTTTCTGATGTTAAGTTAGGCCCAAGAGTTGAGTTAGGACGGAAAGCACTGTACATGGTAGTTTCTGTTCCTTCTCTATATTCCTTTATCTTTATCTGTATTTTTGTTATTCCTGAGTATTGTCTCTTATTGTTTTTCTGTGTTCTATATTAATCTTTGAACTGTTAGCTCTAAGCTATATGTTACTTTATAAATATGCAGTTTAATGCCATGTGTAAAATCCATTTAACAGTATGTTGTATATGTCATACATTAATCTTTTGTACTGTTGTAAAGAATAGCTTTGTCGTATTTAGTGGAACTTTGAATTGTTGTAAAGGTAAATGTAGTATGTTATCCTTTTGAACAGCTGTATAGTTATAAGATGTAGTATTTACCCACTGTAAAGCAGTTAATTTTTGCATTGTCTGGCCAGTATAAACGTATTTGTAAGTGTGTTTGGTTTTGTGTGTAATTGTGGGATTTTTGTGTGATTGTTGTGGTTTTTTATTCATAGTGGCTAAAGGGTACTACTTTTTCATTTGTGGGTTCGTTATTCGATTATTTCTTTCGATTATTTTCTCTTTTCTCTATTCTCTAAATTGAAATACTACTTCGCTTTAAAATGCTATCAACTTTGTTGTAATATTGAAGTACAATCCCCTATTTTTGGTTCTTAGCTTACACTACTGAATTACTATTAGCTACCACTTTTCTATTATCTCTTTTCTGAAAATTTTTATTCTTTGGTAAACTACTTGGTTTACTATTTGAAGTTCTTTTTGTTATCATGGGTAGTAAATGCGCCAGGACTTCTTATGGTTGCTCACTGGTCGCCCATGTTGTCTTTTTGCTTGAAAGTACTTTTCTCTTAAATTTTACCATCTTAAAACTCTCAGCTATTATGGTAGCATCTCTCTTTTACTTGGAAATTTTATCAGGCGCTAAAATCTTTCGCCAGGGGATAATGTTAAATACTCGCTACGCGAAGTGTGTTGCACTATTCTTTTGAATGATTTCTTCATCACTACCGTGTAGAAACCTCGGTTTTGATACTTTCGTTAATTAGCCAAATTAATCAATTAGTCAGTTGATGTGTATCTTTGATGGTGAACAGTCGCCTGCGGGCTCTCTTTCGTATCTCGTATACTTGTATTGTATTAGCAGTGTATCCTTATTGGTATCTATATTGCCTATTAAATTCGTAAGTCCTTAAAGTAAATCAATGATGCCGTTGTTTATCTTTTACTAGGGTAGGCTATTTAGTTAGGACTTTCTTTTCGCGACGGTTGCACCCTTTAGGGTTTACCTGCAATAGATACGCCTCTTTAATTACCGGTAGATGCCGGACAGTTTGCCGGTAGTTAATAGCGAGGTACATCTCCTATACTCCAAAGCAAGAGTAGCTCCTCCTCGAGCATCAGCTATTCCCAGACTTGAGCTTCTCGGCGTGCTTATTGGAGCCCGTTGCCTGAATTTCATTGGATCCGAACTTAGAATTCCTCTGACTGGGAAAATACTGTGGACTGATTCAAAATGTGTCTTACAGTGGCTGAAAACTTCACGACTACTTCCTCCATTTGTATCTCGAAGAGTTAGGGAAATCAAACAGTCTGGCATAACCTGCAGATATGTTTCCACGGTTGAAAATCCGGCTGATGTAGCCACTCGAGGTTGTTCAACAAGTGATCTGAAAGCAAACGATTTGTGGTGGTTTGGACCCGGATGGTTAAAGCAATCACCCGACCATTGGCCTATGCAACACCATGACGAAAACCTCAACGATGTGGAGGAGTGTGACCTACAACCACCAAGAATAATGTACCGTGCTAATTTACTGACTGGCACAGTTCAAATTGAGTCTCCGTTTCAAATACAAGAAGAAAGGTATTCTTCCCTTTCAAACCTATTTCGAGTTACTGCCTACTGCACAAGATTTATTGAAAAATTAAAGCAAAAGACGACACTGACTGGGCCAATTCAAACAACAGAACTGGAAAATTCTCGAGACCAGTGGATTTTTTATATTCAAAAGAAAACTTGCGAGGGCTGCATTGTCTCCATTAAAGAAGAAACAGCGAACCCGCTGGTTCTCCAGTTGGGACTAGTTATCGACAAAAATGGAATCCTCCGTTGTTGCGGAAGAGTAAGAAATGCTGTAGCTGACGACGCTTTGAATCCGGTATTGCTACCTCGCAGAGAACACTTCACAAAACGGATCATAATGGATGTACACCAGCGATTGTTCCACGCTGGTGTAAATCATACGCTGTGCCACCTTCGAAGAATCTACTGGATTCCAAAGGGAAGGTCTGAGGTCCGCAAAGTGCTTCACTCCTGTAGAAAGTGTCGAAGAATTACCGCCAAGCCATATCATTACCCGGATATGCCACAACTACCCAAAGAAAGAGTTAGTGAAGCACCGCCATTTACATTCACAGGTCTAGATTACTTCGGACCTCTCTTTATCAGAAAAGACGGTTCAGTTGTGAAGACGTGGTGCTGCCTTTTCACTTGCATGTCTGTTAGGGCTGTTCATCTGGAGCTTCTCAGCTCTCTAACAACTGAAGACTTTCTGCTTTGCCTAAGACGTTTTGCAGCACGGCGTACAGTGCCAAAGGTTATTTTGTCCGACAATGCTCCACAACTGAAGCTAGCAGCGAAGACGCTTTTTGATGACACTTCGTGAACTAACTGCGTGCGGAGTGTCGCTACAAGCGATGAAATAACAAGCTGAAAGAAAAGTATCATGAAACTTTAGATTTCATCTTCCTATTAAATATTGAAACTATACGTTTTTGGCTATATATATATATCTATACTTCGTATGAATATAAGCTGATGATTGTTAATGAGAAGAAGGGCTTATATTTTGGATAAAAAAACTGTCCTGACTTTACTTAGTAAAAGTTGTCTGGTTAACTTCTGCCTACCTGGTTCGCTGAAATCCTCTGTGTCTAATTTATACTTGATCAGGTAGACTCCATCTTGACCCACGTTGGAGTGAGTTGTCAGACCGCTCCAGTCAATTTGACCTGATGTGACAAGTTGAATTTGATATATTTGGAATGGTGGTGTCATATATGCTTTAGCGTAATCATTGTCGCATGAGTGTCCAACTTCACTGTAGATAAGCACTGCATAGTACGCTTCACTGGTTACAACTATGCCAATTTGGTAAGTATTAGAACTGTCAGCTTGAGGACAATCTGATTTGCAATTGCTGAACGTAGCTAGGAGAGTCAGCTTTGCATTGTTGTAGTCCTCTCCGATCATTTCGTGCAAAGCATCTATTGTGTCTTCGTCAGTGACCTTTCTTGCCGAGAAGCTACAAGTTAACATCGGGTCATAGACTCCGTAGACCCCAAAAGTCATATTATCATCACTGACGAGCGAATACCCGAAATAAGCTATTACAAAGGTGTAGACTACGCCTTGATCATCTTCTACATTTATATGTTCATCTCCAGATGCTTCAGAACCAGAATCTGTGTCAAGTCCGTCTCCATGCGGCAACAAGTTGTTCAGACCACAGTCAACAGAACCAAAAGCAAGAAAGGTTAGCATCAACGCCGTTGCACTGTTCATAGTCTGAAACGGAATGGTATAAAAAGTGGTGTAAATCCAGTTACAACGGCTCCGAACATAAATTCAAGCAACATTGGTACCAGTTTAAAGTTTTTAAAAGTTATAGACTTTGGTGAAAGTGTTAGCTTAAGTCAATATTTTGCTCTTAAAGTCCTCAAAAGGTTTGGCCATAAATCGTGGGTTTTGCTAAAAGTGATGCCTCGAAATTGCTCTACTTTCGACCAGAGGGTTCTAGACTTGGGTTTTGCAAGTTAGATGCCTTCATACAGGCAAGTAAATAGTGGAACAGGAATATGAATTGGCGTTTTGAAAATGTTTCACGCCGAAATTGTTGAAACCAAAGCACTGGTATTTAGCGAATATGAGTCGAATGTAAGGGTAGTGAGTAGAAGCAATGAATGTCCTGATCTGAATTAAAGCGGTATACGAGTTAGAAAAAAGCGGCCACGGTCGGACCAATCCTGAAAATTCATCCCTATGAATGTATTAATCCTGGCTCAGGGTATTGTCACTACAAGCAGCATTTCCGCGACTTTAGAAACTATCATAATAGATCACAGAACATATTTTTAGCGTTAACTTCTTAAACGGTAATGGACGGTAACCAGTGTAATGTGAGTAATAGCGTCCCCACTATCACCACCTTTCCAAGTCCCTTTTAATCTCTAACTTTCGTAGATTTTCCCTAAAATCCCCTAAAAACCCCCGAAATTCCCCTTAATTAGTATGTTGCAAGAACTGTTGGGAAGCCCGATGATTTTATATTGTTTTGTGTAAAAACCTCCTCTAGATAAAGTGCAGTGCTAACTTTATGCTCATATTTCAATAATCGTGTAAAAACCTTTAATTCTCCTATTTGTGAGCGTAAATTTAACACTGCAATTATTTTGGCTTAGCAAAGATAGACCCTCCCGTTTCCAACGCATACGCTAAATCACCCTTCCTTCAGTTTGAGAGTTTGATCTTTTCGCGTGTAGCTGCTTTCCGAGAGCTGGGGTCCCACCCATCGCATTCCTTCACCTAAGTCGTAAGTTTTTTCTATTTTCTCTTGTCATCGAAAATTACTTTAATCTTACCCATACTAATCCTCACTCTAATTTCAAACTGTTTTCAGCTTTGTTTTCTTTTAACTCCTAACTCTCCCCATCCTCTCCCTTGCCTTTTCTGCGGGGTTTCCCCCGTTCCCCCTGGTCTATTTCTGCTAGCTGACCTATTCCCCCAATATTGTTAATCCCTCCCTCTTTTCTTGGTAATTGCTGGTACCCTCCCGCTTTTATTGTCACCCCCCTTTTGTATCCCATGCTATTGTTGTCCTTTGGTGGGTAGCCCACTGAAATTACTTGCCCATCTGGGTAGCCCAGACGGGATTTCTTGTTGTGTTCCTTTCTTTATGCCCCATTAAATCGCTCAGTTGTCTATTGTTCTATTTAAGGTGGTGATTCCTTTTAGAGACATGAACTTTGAACCATTATTACTCAACCATTACTTGGAGTTAAGATGCCATTTTTATATCAAAATGCAGCGTTACATTTGCTCTTTCTAATGAACAAAAGGAAACTAAATTTAGTTCTTGGAAATTATTTTACTGCATTTTCGAAGTAATTTAATTTTCCAGATTTTTTGCAGACTAAAGTAAATTTTTTCGTGAGGCATCGGCCGCATCATACGATTCCACTATCAAATAGCTGGGGACCCTTTTTAAGTTATTATGAAACCGCTCTTCGTTGTAAAGAAATTAGCTAAAATGCATGCGCAACCTGGATTTTGCCTACTTTTCCCAACTTTGGCAAGCGACAACTTTAGCCAGAAAGAAGCAATCGGGAAAACTAAAAAAGGGTCCCTGGGTATTTTAGTGTAAAACACGTCCAGTAAGTGGCAACCATCTAGCTTGCATAGTAAATGCTCCACAATCGCTGGAAAAATTTGGTCATGTTTTTGCAAAAACTACATTTTTTATGATAACAGCGTACGGGGTAGCAGTTAAAAGATTATACTGTCACGGATAATCGATCTCGACGAGACCTTCAAATTGACACCCGTAGTTTAATTTTACGGCTTACGTAGCGCAAGAAATGACGGATTATTTGATTTCTGCAAAAATGACAAGTTTTCAACGCCAAAATAGGAAAATCGACTATATCTCACGATAGAGAAGTAGAGCTCAACAAGATCTTTCAAATGAATATAATCATAGCTATGCAGTCATTGTCTATTTGTCAAAAATCGGTAAAAACGGCCCTGAACGGAGAAGTCGAATTTTTGAAGCGAGATTCCTTAAGGAGGTGATTCCTTTTGGGTACATATTGTGGATTGACGGTACAAATCAGGATGAAATTTGATGAAACTTTCCAAAATAAGTTCTTTTAGCATTCTAACACCCTCCTTGCAATCCCGCTTCAAAAATTCGACGTCTCCGCACAGGGTGTTTTTTGTCAATTTTTGACAGTTAGGCAGTTGCTGTACATTATGATATGATGTATGATATTATGATATTTGTTGTATGATTACATTCATTCGAAAAATCTTGCTGAGCTCTACATTTTTGCTTGTTGAAGTACCTTTCTAGCTTTTCGCTATCGTGAGATATAGTCAATTTTCCTATTTTGGCGTTGAAAACTTGTCATTTTTGCAGAAATCAAATAATCAGCCATTTCTTGCGCTACGTAAGCTGTAAAATTAAACTACGGTGTCAATTTGAAGGTCTCGTCGAGACCGAATATCCATGACATTATAATCTTCTAACTGCTACCCCGTACGCTGCTATCATAGAAAATGCAGTTTTTGCAAAAACATGACCATAGGATAACGTGGGGGGGGGAATGGGGGGGTGCAGACCCCCCCCAGACCGACAAAAAACGGGTAGACCCCCTCAGCAAAAAGGAAAAAGGGCAGACCCTCTCGTCCAGAAAGGAAAAAAGGGTAGACCCCTCAGCGATTTTTACCAAAAATAGGTAATTTTTTAGCAAATTTTAGCGATTTTTTCAAAAAATTTCTTAAAATTCGCTAGAAACTGTCATTTTTCACTAATTTTTTGACAAAAACGTTAAAAATCCTCAATTTTTACTAATTTCGGGGCAGACCCCCATAAAATTTTGGAATTTTTCAGGGGTAGACCCTTCGCCGAGGTCGGGGTAGACCCCCCCCCCAGAATCAGACCCCGTGTTAATGTATGAACATGACCAAATTTTTTCCAGCGATGGTGGAGCATGTACTATGCAAGCTAGATGGTTGCCACTTACTGGAAATGTTTTACACTAAACTACCCAGGGACCCTTTTTTAGTTCCCGATTGCTACTGTCTAGCTAAAGTGGTCGCTTGCCAAAGTTGGGAAAAGTAGGCAAAATCCAGGTTGCGCATACATTTTAGCTAATTTCTTTGTAACGAAGAGTGGTTTAATAATAATTTAAAAAGGGTCCACAGTTACTTGATAGTGCAATCGAATGACGTGGCCGATGCCTCACGCAAAAATTTACTTTAGTTTGCAAAAAATCTGGAAAATTACATTATTTCGAAAATGCAGTAAAATAACTAGAACGAGATAAACAAATAAGAGTTAGTTTCGTTGTATTTATTGGAAAGAGCAAATATTAAGCTTTAAGCACTTTGATGTAAAAATGGCTTCTTAACTCCAATGAATGAATGAGTAATAAGGGTTCAAAGTTTATGTCTCCAAAAGGAATCACCACCTTAACTTAGTTTTATTTACTAATTTCAACTAGTTTCTAATCTCATAATTAGCTAGGTAGTGCTATGGGAATACCCCGGAGCTGATTTATATATGAGCTTAATTTCTGTGCATGTACCCGCCATTTTTGTGTGGCGCCCCGTTGGCGTCCCCCAAAATTGTCGGGCAAGTCGGTGGGTTAGAGCCGCCTGGACTAAAGATCTCCACCCGCAGTCGACGGTTAGCGTCCATTCCGCCAGTCCTACGTAATTGGTGCTGAGTACGTGGTTTAATTCCTTGCTCTCACCATTATTACATTAGGCTGCCCGGCCTAGGCTCTTTTTCTCCGAATTTTTCTACTTGCCAGCCTTACATTAGGCTGCCAAGTCTAGGCTTCTAGTGTCTTTTATTAATTTTTCCAAGAATTTTTATACCCCACAGCTTGTAAAAATTTTGTTTGGAACCCCCACCCCCAACCCAAGAATTTTCTCGCCTTACAATTATCATCAGTGAAGTCTTCCCCTCCAGGTTTTGGTTACCAGGGTGTGCCCTGTTTATTCCCTCCCCTCCATATCCATATTTATATTGGTGGTCTGGTTTGCGTCCTTTTAGGGTTTGCAAACCTTTGTGTTAAATTTTTTTGCTCGCTCCCGCACTGCTTAAAGTTCTTATTAGGCGTCTGACTTCGTCCCGAGCTGTATTTAGTGCCGCCCACGCATCGCTTGGAGTCCTTATCAGTCGCCTGATTCCTTTTCAGTCCCCTTATAAATTTTACTCTTTCGACTTAGTCTTGTGCTGCCTAGTCGCGTGTTTTTTATATACTTCGTGTAGTTTGGTGTTTTTCTCTGTGTTAATTCCTTTTTTCTGAATCTTATTATTGTTGTTGGGCCGCCCAACTTCTGAATTTAATATCACTTGGGGTAATCAAAGTGGTAACCTATCCTTATTTTTTATTTTAACCAGCAACTTCCTGCCCCCCCCCTCCTCCTCCCAATCCATAAATTTTCGGCAGGAAAAACAAAATTTTGAAAATTTTTCTGTTGATTCCGGGGCCTGCTCAGGAACCAAATTTGGTGTTGTTGGATGACGGAAGTCCCAACTGGTGGATTAGTGCCTACCCTCCGGACACATTTATAGCGATCCCAGGTCGATTTGTGGATTGGACAAAGATCCTGACTTTTGCCCCGAAATACGTACGTGTGGTTGTAGTTTCGTGTTCCCGGCGTTATATACGTATACCCTGTCCTTAGAATCCCCATCGTCCCCAAATTCCGCCCAAAAATCGGAGATACGTATATAACTTAAATGGTAAGTTGTGTGGTTTTTGCCCTTTTCGTAATTATAATGGATAATCGCCCCCCTGATGATGATCCCTTCGACAGTAAACCCAGATTGGGCCGATCCCCCGACCCTCCGCCCCCTGGCCTTGGGGCCGTTGCTGGAAGTTCTGGGGAGCCCGGATCTTCTGTCCATATTCGCCTCGGGTCGGAGTTGAGCGCCGAGGGCGACCTACGTCCCCGTCGGAACTTCCCCGAGATGAAGGTAGGGGTAGCCCCTCCCGATTCGACGGTCCATTTAGATGGTTCCGATCCGAATGAAGTGGATAAATTACGTACCCTGAGCCAATGGAGGAAATATCAGGAGCACCTAGCCCGGCGGACCGGAGATGTCCCTGACCCCAAAAATCCCACTTTTGGCCGTCTTATTGGGTCAGAGACTGCCCCATCATCACGATCCCGAAAATCCATGCCCTCTCTTACCCGAGCCAGAGCTACCTCGGAGGGAGCTCAGAAAACCTCAAATCGCCTGTCTAGCCAGCACTGGGGCCTGGACTCCTCCTCATCCAATTTGATGTGGGACAAGTCGGGTGATCTGCAGAACCGCCAAAATTACGACGACGAGACGCCCCCTTTGACCTCAAATGGGTCCTACCCCTCTACATCAGGAAATTTGGTGGATTCTGCACCCCCTCCCCACCATACCTCCCAGAAACCGCCATCTGGTAAACCCTTACCTAAACAAAAATCCGCTCTGGGTTTATGTCCCAAAATCCTGGCGTGCCCTGGATGGGCCCCTCCCTCTCACAGAACCTCTTTCGAATGCTTCGACAAACAGGTTAGTAAGTCGATTCTAGCCCAGCAGGTGCGTCCTATGACCCGGGAGATGTGGGTTTTTCTGTACCAAAACCATCCGGGAGTTTATAAAGAATTCCTGGAAATTGTGGAGGCCATCGAAGAAGATTCCAATGTGAAACCCCCGCCAGAACGGAGGACTAGGGGGCGGTCCCCTTCCCGTCCTACCCCTCCCCAAGGGGATTCTTTACCATCGTCCGACTCAGAATCCGAAGGAGATGGCCCCACATTTCCATTTCGCCCCAGGGTCCAAAGCGATTCTCGGGCCAATCGGCCTACCCGCCCTATTTTTTTCGGAGACACCCCGACCCCCAACTGCACATCAGGGAAGCCCGGTGGAGCAGTCCAACCTGTCCACGGCACGCCAGGTCGCTTAATACCTAAAAGCTTTTAAGGGAACGAAACCATTCCAAGGCCCCTAGAGCCAGATCAAGTTCACGACCTGGATCTCTAACTTCAAGGACACAGCCCGTGTCCAAGAGGTCCCCTTCCACCTCCTACACCGAATTATGTGGCAATTCCCTGATGACCCGTCAAGCAAGCCCTCCATGGCCCGAATCTACCAGACACTTTTGAAAACTTGGTAGATATCCTGAAACAGTTGTACGAACCTATCCCCACGACGATTGAGCAGTATGCTGACCAATTTTACCGTCGAAGGCAACGTGACGCCCCTCAGGCTCTTGGCGGTAAAAGCTGTTTCCTATGCTGGAATTTGCGAACGAGACCGGAAAATGGGTGAACAGCTTAAATCCGGCCTGAGAGGGGCATGGATGGATACAATGCCCTGACCGGATCCGGGCAGTCCAGAACCTGGGACCGAACCATTCCGGGTTTTTACGTATGCTGAGTAACCCTAAGGTGGCTGTTACCGATCAGCCATCAACCCAGTCCCAACCCCCACCTGACCAACGAGGAGGTGCCCAGAATGACCTCCAACCCCCGTCCAAGACTCAGAGACCCCCAGCTTATTTCAGAATCAGGGAAACGCCAAAAAGGGGTGTCCTCAGTAGACCAGGGAGGGCGCCCCCGACAACCCTCCTATGCTGTAAATATGGCCCTTGCTTTTACTAACGACCCACCCTCATCTAACGCAAGCGCACATGAGCCTAACCCCGCGGGACGCGGCCCCTCGTCCTGAACTTCACCGAACAGACTCCCTATCTGGATCTTCTTGTTCAACGGACTATACACCGTCCCCTCCACCAAAGAACGGACTTCCCAGTCTGTTCGACCATATTGCCGAACCCCCCTACCCTGTTCGACGTAGACTCTTCTTTCTTGAACCCAAACAGGTCAGAGTTTGCCAGAGGAGACCCACAGCGGAATTGGTCAATATGTACGAAGGATTTCCCGGAGGCGGGGATTCCGTCCGGTTCGGCAATGGCCAGCTCCGTCCCAACTGGTTTTGGTCTGAGTGGAAGCAGACGATGGGCCTCCAAGCCGTGTCTGCTCAATACCAAGAAATTTGTAACAATCCCAGTTGCAAATATTGTATCCGGAGGAAACGTCAGAAGTAGCGTCGTCAAGTCTGGAGGTCCTTTTGTGGTTCCTCCAAGGTGGCCTGGACGACTTCTTCCTCGACCCCAAAACCCGTGAGCCCCTGACCCAAGCCCAATTCTCCGCTTTCCAGGACATCCTGCGGCAGCGAATCCGAGCCATCGCCGTGGCCAACCCTACCCCCCTTCTTTGACAATCGCAATCCTCCAGCCAGAATCTCCCCTCGTCGTGGGAATTAACGGCCATAGCATCTTTATGGCCGGTATCCATCCCAACCCAAAGTCCAAGGACGTATACTGCGCGGTGGCAGCTATCACAAATTACAGCCCTGCCTTCCCCCAATTGGAGAACGAGCCCCTCCAGATTGATCCCCGTTCCCTGGTCCTCCGCGGCTGGTAGGCCGATCCCTTCCCCGTCCTTCGTCCTCTTCCCACCCTGCCCTCCCGTCCCAACCTTCCTACTAACATTTTATTCCTACTTCTGGCGAACCCCACCATTGGATATTATTGGCTATCCATGACCTGCCCCTCCCCTGGTCCTGCCCATCGACAGCATTCCCTATGGTTGTTACATCGTCCCCTATGGTCCCCAACATGGCACACCCTAAACGTCTTCCCACCCCTGTATTGTGGCCCCAATTTTCGGGATTACTATGATTATATTTCTATTATGCTGTTATTGGATTTATGGCGCCAACTCCTATTTTGCCAGTGCTGTTTGGACACTGTTTCGATCCCTGTCCCCAATAGCTGGACTATGATGGGCGTCCTCCGTTTTCCCTCCGCCGTCCCTCCAGCTCTGTATCACTCCAAGAAGAACAAATTAGGTGGATATATGGAACTTTGTATAAAAATTCGTTACTTGTTATTACTTGTTTATTTTCATAGTCTATTTTTGATCTTGTCATGTGTCGCATAATATGTCCAGTACAATGCTTTAAAATTTTAAAAATTCATTCCATTTTACATTCCAAAAGGATTTATTTTTAACATTTTAAATTCATTGGATTTTCTTTTAAAACTAACACTCTTAGGTCTACGTTAAAATTAACATTTGACTTTTGTGAAATTTCAAAAACTTTACATTTATTAACCCGACATTTACTGTGTATTTACTGCCATTTAATTTTTGCTCAGTATTATATTTGCTGCCTTAAATAATTACGTGTATTTTTGTGATTTTGCATTTGTTTTTTTCAAGTTTTTGTTGCCTTAATTAATCAAACCAAAACCCTTCTTTTTAAGCTCAAACCAACTCCTTTTTCTCATTTTCCTTTTTACCTTTTACTTAAAAGAAAGCACCTCTTTTTGAGAGATTTGGTTGACAAAAATCCCACCCTCCTTTTTTGCCACTTTCTTTGATCATATGTAATGTAGTCCATATATTTTGCCAGGTTGTTCTCCTCTCCCGGTCCGAACAAAGTAGGGCCGCTAGGGTCTCTTTCCCCTGATTGTCGCGAAGTAGGTCAATTTGCGCAGAGGGACAAATTTACGTCTCGGACGTTGGGTCTTTTCTATTGAATCCCTCCCTTTTTCCCCTCCTCCTTTTACAGTAAAATACACCATCGGGTATTGGCCTGTGTATCTGTTTTTCTGTATGAGTGTTTGTATAAGTGTTCAGTAGGCACTAACGAGCGTGATGGGGTATAAATGTGGTCTGTCTATGTGTAAGCCTATTACCCATTTCCTAGTTCTCTTGTGAAATTTTTCCCACCTTTCACCACCAAAAATACGTCCGAGACCGCCTTTGAGCCTAGGGTTCGACTGCGTAGCCTAAGTGACCCTCTTCCCTCCTTCACCCCTAGGGCGCTCGTATAGGTTGCTGGGGTACCATCGTACCGTACCTGAAATGGCCCTACAAAGCTTGCTTCCTATATGACCGGAACCTTGGTGCTGTGCATCCGCATCCCCTTAAAAACTCCTTTTCCCTTTTTTCCTTGGCTTTCGCGGGAGCTCCTGCTCCTGGGGTGATGTAATGTGGGTAATAGCGTCCCCGCTATCACCCCCTTTCCAAGTCCCTTTTAATCTCTAACTTTCGTAGTTTTTCCCTAAAATCCCCTAAAAACCCCCGAAATTCCACTTAATTAGTATGTTACTATAATTGTTGGGAAGCCAGATGACTTTGTATTGTTTTGTGTGTAAAATCCTCCTCTAAATAACGTGCAGTGCTAACTTTATGCTCATATTTCAAAAATCGTGTAAAAACCTTTAATTCTCCTATTTCTGAGCGTAAATTTAACATTGCAATTATTTTGGCTTTGCAAAGATAGACCCTCCCGTTTCCAACGCATAACAAAATTCTCCTTGAATGATTACGTCACCCTTCCTTTAGTTTGGGAGTTTGATCTTTTCGCGTGTAGCTGCTTTCAGAGAGTTGGGGTCCCATCCATCGCATTCCTCCACCTAAGACGTAAGTTTTTTCTATTTTTCTCTTGTCATCGAAAATTACTTTAATCTTACCCCTGCTAATCCTCACTCTAATTTCAAACCGTTTTCAGCTTTGTTTTTTTAACTCCTAACTCTCCCCACCCTTTCCTTTTCTGCGGGGTTGCCCCCGTTCCCCCTGGTCTATTTCTGCTAGCTGACCTATTCCCCCAATATTGTTAATCCCTCCCTCCTTTCCTGGTAATTGCTGGTTCCCTCTCCCTTTCATTGTCACCCCGTTTTTGTATCCCTCGCGATTGTTGTCCTTTTGTGGGTAGCCCACTGAAATTACTTGCCCCTCTTGATAGCCCAGACGGGAGTTCTTGTTGTGTTCCTTTGTTTATGCCCAGTAAATAGCTCAGTTGTCTATTGTTCTATTTAACTTACTTTTATTTACTAATTTCAACTAGTTTCTGATCTCATAATTAGCTAGGTAGTGCTCTGGGAATAGCCCGGAGCTGATTTATGTCTGAGCTTAATTTTTGTGCGTGTTCCCCCATTTTTGTCTGGCGCCCCGTTGGCGTCCCCCAAAATTGTCTGTTTCCCTTGGCGAGGCAAGTCGGTGGGTTGGAGCCGCCTGGACTAAAGATCTCCACCACCATACCTTGCAGTCGACGGTTAGGAACGTCGTCCAAATTAAAACGGGAATTTGAACGGGACCCCGTTGAGAAAACCCCGCTGTAGACGATTTCTGACGGGGTTAGTTCTTATGATACTTAAAATTTTTCCTGTGACTTAGTATAAAGCTTTTTGGCTTTGCAACTTTTTTCTCTAGCTGACTAGCGTGTTAACTGTGTAAGTAAGCATACGTGCGCTGCGTTACAAGTAAGCTTAATTTCAAAGCTGCTACAAAAGAAGTAGTTTTTGTGAAAATAGTAAAAACAAGAAACCCCGTCAGACAACGGGGTTAAAGCATGACTTCAACGGGGTATTTTAACAAATTTTCCCGCGGGGTTTTAGACGGGTTCCCGCTTCTAATTTGGACGACGTTCCTTAGCGTCCATTGCGCCAGTCCTACGTAATTGGTGCTGAGTCTGTGGTTTAATTCCTAGCTCTCACGATTATTTCACCACAACCACTTTTCAATCCTAACGTTGCGAGAATGTGACTTTATTCATTTTCGGTTTGAGAACAGGTTAAAACTGAAACCGGGTGTCAAAAATTCCATTTTATAAATTCCACATAACTCTAAACCTGCAACCAATTTTAACAGACAACTTCTCTCCTACGACAACTCTCTTAAGATTATACCATGAAAACAATAAAGAGGTTTGGGAAATACTAGGTATAGTCCAACAATATTTTCTCATGCAAATTCTAGGTACTTTTCAATACCAGTTCTACTGAATAAGCATCAGCTCAACCATTGCCGATAGTTTGGAACGTATTGACGAAATGTGTATTGTGTGCAATTGGTTTTCCCAGATAATTGACCTCAGAAATCAACCATTCCTGCATTTTATCTAGAACATTGAGACTGTCTTAGGATTTTGTCATACTCAAACTTACCGTAATGGTTGAAGTTATCAGGAACTACTCTGTTCGATCGATAGTCTTGGAAAGGCGTTCAATGCGCAGGCGAATGGTATCTCGAGTTTAGATAGGGAATGGTCGCCGACCGCTTTATATATCACGTTGTAACAGCTGTGGAATGCTTTTGCTTTGCTCAGTCTCAAAATCTCCTATTTCAGACGTATAACAGCGTGGGCGACGGTATTTAGCGTCTCAGTAAGATTTGGTATGTTAGAAGAGAAACATAGTATGTAGCATCTTGCTAAGGGCGTTTTGAAGCCTTATTTTGCTTTCCTTCTTAGGAAATTATTGGAATTCGCAGACAAATCCGCAGGTGCTTGATAATCACAGCAAAGAAATTAGCATTTTCAATGTATAAATTCATGGAATTATGGATGAAAATGCATTCACGATTGGAAGTACGGAAGATTGTAACTAAGTGTATGTATTTTAATTTATCGTGTAATCACTTGTAACAAATACAGCCTGGCAGAGGACACAGTTCCAAAAAATCTGAATACAATCCGTATATCGTTGCTAATAACAAAAAGCAAGTTTAAAATTTTCTCATGAGTTCAAATGTGCTCTGCAGTCAGCATTCTTAGTCTGATCTGTGCGCTTCCGGTGAACTGCTTTTCAGATGACTGATGTAATGTAACCAAATGTAGGAAGATCACGCGTTCGAGGTTAGAAAAGGAAGAAAACAACCAGTCTTGGGAACGAATTCATTACATTCATTCATTCATTCATTCATTCATTCATTCATTCATTCATTCATTCATTCATTCATTCATTCATTCATTCATTCATTCATTCATTCATTCATTCATTCATTCAATCATTCATTCATTCATTCATTCATTCATTCATTCATTCATTCATTCATTCATTCATTCATTCATTCATTCATTCATTCATTCATTCATTCATTCATTCATTCATTCATTCATTCATTCATTCATTCATTCATTCATTCATTCATTCATTCATTCATTCATTCATTCATTCATTCATTCATTCATTCATTCATTCATTCATTCATTCATTCATTCATTCATTCATTCATTCATTCATTCATTCATTCATTCATTCATTCATTCATTCATTCATTCATTCATTCTTTCATTCATTCATTCATTCATTCATTCATTCATTCATTCATTCATTCATTCATTCATTCATTCATTCATTCATTCATTCATTCATTTATTCATTCATTCATTCATTGATTCGTCTGTGCTTGGGTGGCTCAATCGGTAGAGCGTCTACCTGGAAAGCCAAAGGTTGTGGGCTGGATCCCCGCCTCATGCCTGAATGTTCCGGCTGTAGTGACACATCTTAGTTTCGTTCGTTCTTTCATTTGTTTCGTTTACCTCTAAGCTGAAAATTTTGAAAGCTTATCCCGATTTAAAGTCTGGTAAGAGTACGCTTCTGACCGTGCTGGGGTCAAGTGCCACGAAAGTCCTATGTTTTGTAAAATTGGAAACTTAAAGTTTTTAATTCGATCTCAAAGAATGAATGATTATCAAACCGACACATTCACAGATAAACTACCAGATTACAATGTATTTAGCAGTCTGCACGGCCCCCTGAAAAGTTAAGCTTGCCAAACCTGTCAAAATTTCTCTCTGTCAAGAACTTAGGGCCTTTTCAAGAAAGGGTAGAGTAGAGTAGAGCAGAGTAGAGTTAAAAATAACCGTTTTAGCTCCCTTTAACTGCACTCAAGCTCGAATTTTCTCCCTTTTAACTCTATTATGCAAAGGATCGAGTCAATCTTAACTCTACTCTACTCTTTCTTCAAAAGTCCAGAATCCTGCTCTTACAGATAGAATTCGGCGGCTTATGCAAGACCCCCAGCATTTATGACTATCAAAAACTTTTGAATACATAGGTATTGCGAGATTCTACAGACCTAACACGGCTGGGACTAACCATATAATGTTTCCTAGAAAAACTGACCTGGATTCTTGCTGATCAGTCTTTTGCAGAAAATATTTCCATGAAAGCAGCTGATTTGGTTAGAAACCATCCAGCTGGATCTTTTTTTGGTGAGGGCTCGACACCATTTAGGCTCCACGTGAGGCCCGTCAGGTGTTTCTGTCCGCAGACCGCAAACGGACAAGAGGCGGAGGGAAGAAGACTAAGGATAGAAAACGTAGTCCCCAAGCCAAGCCGGTGTACGATTATTGCAGTCTCGCCCAGGGCACCTGCCTTGTTCTTTTCAACACAAGTTGCCCCCCCCCGCATACCTGTAGAGACTAGGTTGGATGAAACGTATAAGAGCCCACTTGGAAGGCAATTGGAGGAAAAATACTGGCTGCAGAAAAGGGTCGGAGGGGAGGCGAAGTCTCAGACAGAAAAGTAGTGAATAGTCCGCTGCTGTCAGGAGTAATTTTATAGCTTATAAAATGTAATAGCGAAAGACATTCGACTAAGCAATAGAAACCCTCAAAAATTGTTGTAATTGTTTATATACAGGTATGGGACACAGCGGGACCTTTTCCACCCGCCATGTGCCCATACCTGTATGCCAGCCCTAAAACAGTTTTCATAATGCAAAGTCTAAATAACTAATAACTAAATAGCCATTTTTCATAATTAAAGTTTAGTGTTTTTCACATTTTCATCTTTTGCTTGACGGCATGTAATTTGCAGCCGAAACTTGAAAGCAGGCATCAGCTGGTCGGCGAAATCGTCTAACGGATAATTAAATTAATAAAAACAAAATTAATTAAGGTAAGTTAAATATAACATGTGCAATAACTTAGCTGTAGTGGATGTTGCCCTGCCTGCTTTAGTGAAATCCTTGTCTGTCATCCTCTGTCATTCCTTCCTTGCGAGATATTTGATTAAGCACAGAAGTCCATCCAACACTCCCCATTGTGCAAGCACCATCTGCATAAACTAAAATCAGGAGCAAAAAGCAGCAAAAGCAGAAATTTATAAGAAAAACCTTGTGAAAGTATTAAAACCAAGGATTAATTAAGTATAATTAATTTAACATTTGACGTGAACTCAACTTTAAATTAGAGTTGACAAATATAAAATAAGTATCCTTGAAAAACCAAATTAAATTAAATAAATTTAAAATTAAACATTCTAAAAGTTTAGCTCTATGACCAGCCGCACGCAGGAGTTGGTGGATCAGATCTAGTTCCAGCTGGATCTTAAAACGAACAGATTTTGTGATAAATATACAACAAATTTGGTTGAATCCTATTCATTAACTGGAATCTTTCTGGCTAGATCTTAGGTTTTTAGGTTTTCCGGAATTCTGCTGGCTCTGCGGGAAACCTGCTGCCAAGGCTTTCAATTTTTTCTGGAATTCAGTTCAAAAATTTTTGATGGGCCTCAGCCCTCATCCCGGAATCTAGTTGTAATGGTGTACTCAGAATCTTTTGATAGACGCACGTGTTGGAGCTTGGCATGTTAGAGTCGCTCGAAAGCAGAATCCTCGGAAAGTTGCCATTATAAAGTCGTAACTTGGACAGAACATTCGCCTATTTTTATGTCAGTCCGAAAATTCCTTGCATATTCCAGTTTCATTTATACATAAGCACGTTCGTGCTGCATCTTTATTGCTGGAAGCTCCGAGTGTGCGAAGAACTCGGGTGTCGTTCACTAGATACTACAGTCGTTCCTTGAGTTTGCAAAACTATGAGTGCAAAACATCGGCAAGTACGAAGTATTTAGACAGGCTCAAATCATTTGTAGAAGAGGTAAATACGTTAACATTCAAATAGCATTTTTATTGGTGATAAATTACATATGAATGTACCACTCTCATTGCCGCAAACAAAGAGCATCGTGAAATATGAATTATTTGCTACAGGATACATGTAAAACCATGGTCTCACGGTTCACGTACTTGCAAGAATCAGTCTTCATTGACAAAAAAGAGAAATAACACTAGACAAGTGTAATAAAATGGGGTCTACTAGTCTTGGTTCATTGAATAATAGAGCACTGGTTTATTCCTTTGATCCTCCCCAAATCCACAATAGCAAAGTCAATCACGATACCAGGGGCTTTTAACAATTAACACTGATCGATTAAGCTATGCTATTGTGCCTAGAGTGTATCAATTCCTATATAATCAGATATTTGTCCTATTCAAAATCAGGCGTAAGTGGTTTACAAAGTTTTAATGCAGATGGTCGTAAAGTTAGCGGCGCACATAGATATTCGATGATAATAATAAAATAACAATAAGAGCAGTAATAAAAAATGTTAAGCAGTTTCAATCACAAATGGGCACAATAATGAATTTGGTCAGAAAGTCAGTCAAGCTATCAACAGAGCATTATACCTTAAGTAGACATAAAAGTAAAGGTTTCGACATTCCAGATCATACTAGTCAGTGTGAAGCATAGGACAGCTTTATCGACCCAATTTTTAGAAAGTCCTTGAAAGACCTCAATTCTAAACTCCGTGCCAGTCTTACTCATTGGTTTACCTTCCAGGCGATCCAAGCAGGTGACAGCAGCAGCAGCAGCAGGTTCCGGTAGAGACAGCTATTGACACAATAAGGTCACAGCTAATATAAGGGAATCCGGGTTGGCAGCAAATCAAAAGACAATGCAAGTCGGTCAGTTGAATCCTCCAAAATAGATACCGGCGTACACCGCGTATCTGGTCTTCGCGACCCAAGCAATCCAATCCAAAAGGCTAAGAGCCCACGGCGTAGTAGCCGAAATATAGTGAAGCAATAGAGACAAGCGTTAAAAACCGCTATTCACCAAGGCTGCCAACCCAAGACTGAAACCCTGTTCTCCCTGCGAACTGGCCTTCAGCCAAAACCTTGTTAGAGGGCGCTCTAAACTTTTGAATTGTCCAATCGCTGATTCTCTACCATATACCTGTTTTCGTCGGCTCTTTATTTTCGTCAGAGAGCCGACCCAGCTTGACATCGAAAGAGCTTACGTAACTTTGGGGTCAAATTTTGATTACTTTAGGGCTTTTCTCAAGGCTCCTTTTAGACGATTTTCTTTTCAATTTCTTTCTCCACAAAGTATTCAAGTGGAAACCCAGATAACGTCACTTCAAGACGGTGTCCGTTCAAAATGCCTAAAGTCAAAACGTCTAACGTTCATAACGTCTACCGACGAAACGTCTAACAACGAAACGTCTACTGACAAAACGTCTAATTTTTCTAAAATTGCATCAAACGTTCAAAACGTCTAAAATCATTTTTAAAGAAAGCACATCAGGTTTAATGTTATTTTGCAGTAAATGTACATATTCTGAGATCACATTAAATTAAACTCTACGTCTAGTTTCTTGTTTCATTTTAAATGTGTTTAGTTTTTAGATATTTCTGAAAAGCCGCGGTGTGCAAATGACATGAAACATTTATACAATTTATAATTTACATTACTAATCAGTATTCAGTATATAAATCAGTGAATAGTCAATGAAAAATGTTATGGTTACGGATTCTGCTGATTTCTCTTTATATTTATTCTGCACATTTCTCTTTATATTTATTCTGCTTATTAATGGACCGAACACAGAAAGAAACAGTAATGAAGAATTGAAAACTAATAAGCTGACAGGGTGTAAGCACCGACCAATGAGGTAGCGCCTCTCTGAAGTAGCGCTAGCCAATCAAGCCTGGAATTGTTTTGAAACAGCCAATCAAAGCTAACCAAACTGAAAGCCATAAAAGGAATAACTTTGAGCATTTCATAGTGTAATTCATAGGATGAATTTCGCAGCTTTTTTCAACACATTTTATACAATTATTATTCCACACTACTTATTTTACAAATGCAGTAACAGTCACCTATTTGTTCTGAACCGAAAAATAAAGATTTTTGTAAAAAAGTTCTTGTAAAATAAACAAGCCAAAATGTTGAGTAAAATACTACTTTTGGTTTAGTTGATCTGTAGTGACTTCATGCGACCTTCCTTATTTTTAACTCGTTTGGCCCCCGTGCCGCATCGAGGGTTAAAATTCAATGGAAAAAGTTGCTGCAAAGTTAAAGGAGTTAGTTTTAACTCGTGCGCGAAAAGGGGTTGAGTTAAAATTAACGCCGTGGATTTTAACCCATTATGTGCGCGCGAATGCAGGTAGAGTTAAACGAGTTAATATTAACCCCTGTTCGCGCGAGCACCTAGTTAAAAAGCGCTTAACTCGTTTAACCCTAGCTAGTTAAAATTAACTCATTTAACTCTTTTAGCCCTGGCGCGAAAAGGATCTAGTTAATTTTAACTGGTTTAACTCGCGCGCGAAAAGGCCCTAAGTTGTGAAATAGCTTAGTTCAAATTTAAAATACCGGAAATTTGAATTAGACTTGGCGTGCTCAGCTTTTGCATCGTGAGAATGTGCAGAACGTTTATTTCAGCAATGTCTTAATAACGATTCCATTCAAGACCATATATGCTTGGTTTGAAACAGTTACTAAAATATTGATTCATTTGTCGTTTGGTTGTTTCTAATAGTGTTCACAGATACCTAATTTGCATACTGATTTGCATTTTTTTGGGTATACATGACAGCTGAAAGTGCGCGCGTTGTCAGTCGCAGCAGTGAGCAGCTACAAATTTTGGACGTGAAGCACGGTACAGCGAGCTTCAAAAATGCAGTTGTGAAGCACAGTGCTCATCATCGTCCTTCACAACTGGAGGCACAAATGGAGGCACGGGGGTTACAGCACAGCAAATTTGAACTAAGCTATTTTACTCAAGAGTTAAAAAAGCCAAAACCGGAACCCTTCTTTCCAAAATTTTCCTGCTTCAAAATTCCAATTTATGACCCTGAACCCACCGTCAGTATGGAAGAGTTAGTCCACTCTCTCCCACCAAAGCGGTTCAGGGTACACTGTTGGCAAACCTTTTGTGTCCCAGAACCATAGAACCTTTTTATTCTGCAAATGTTTGCTACAAGTTGAAACAATCGATTAATTTCCCCCGAACATTGACAGTGTGAAGGAGTTTTAACTACAAACAACATGCAAATCAAAAACAAAGGAAATCATTATTTTTTGAGAAAACTGGAACTTCTTTTGTGAAGCTAAGAGTACGTCTGAAAGACTCCCTTCACTTGGCGGTCAGAATCGGATTCGAGACAAAGCCGAACTAAACCAGACTAAACTAGTTTATGCTAAACTCATACCTAAACCACTGGACCATCCCATCAAGTATTCGATCAACCCGTTGCCAGAAGAACAATTGAACGATTGTTCTCATGACTAATGCTCTAATTTCTCTAGGATGTGTACAGTCGTATTCACCATCGTTCTGTGTAGATTGCGCACCTCGGACTCAGTTTTGGTGTTCGGACTGTTTGTGGCTTTGCCTGACTTATGTTAGCTGTTCCTTTTTGTAATTGAACTGATACTGGTGCGGTAAAGCTTAAGCCAGACCATTGGCGGTTGCTGAGAATCAGAAGTAAATCGAGCAGTTAGTTATAACCTACTGAGTGGTTTCGGGAACATTAAGAGTCTGGCCGGCCCAGTATCTCGTATCAGTTCCGATGTTTCAGCAGATCCTGATAACACGTTCCCAGTTTTGTTCAAACTATTGAAGTGGTTTAATTGAAACAAATCTTCTAGGTTGAGAGCAGAGTTGGAAGTGGGTAGCGGCTAGCGGGTACCCACGGGTACCCGCGGGTAATAGAAATTTTGCTACCCGCAGGCTACCCGCGCTGGTAGTTGCGGGTATCTTTTGTTGATATATTCACTAAAATTCTAACACTTTTCCGTAAAGTTTTCGGAAAAACAAACTTCATGTTGGTGGTGTCAATAAAATTGCTAATTTTGGCTGGGTGCCCTTCTCCATTACTACTAATCTCAGCGCATATGGGCCCTTGATTAAACTTGTTCTATTTGGTTATATCCAGAAACGTAATCATAAGCTATGTTGTCTTGCTATGTTGCGGGCCGGGCCGGGCCGGGCCTAAGGTGGAACAATATTCAGTGGAATTATAATTCAATGTTTCTTGAATTTCGTAGCCTTTTAGACGAGTACTGCCGGACTTAGTTAGTGTACTTGTGTTTATATACTATCTCGAAATTGTACATTATCATCCTAAATGCAGTTTTATTTATTTTAATATTTTGTACATATGTATGCTTTCTTCCTAATTTATAGCATATTTCGTGCTTCGTTGAATCGACGAGCTGTGCAGTGACCTGTTCCCTATTAAGCACAAAGAACCGAACAGAGGACTGCACATACTTAATAAAAATATGAGCCTGAGAAATCGCTTAAAATGGTTAAACACGAATAAGTCACGTCAAGTCCGAAAAAAAATCCGAAAAAAAAATTTTTGTTTTGGGCAACGGCAAAAAATTAGTAAAACGGGCCCGGGCCGGGCCGGGCCTAATTTTTCCCCTCACGGGCCGGACCGGTCCGGGCCTAAGTTGGACTGGGCCGGGCCGGGCCGGGCCGAGGTCCAAAATTTTTGCAACGGGCCGGGCCGGGCCGGGCCGAGCAGAAATTTTATCGGGCCGGGCCGGGCCTGAAAATTCAGGCCCGTGAAGGTCCGTAGCGTAGATAGGTCTTTGCTTCGGGGAAGAAGGATCTGTGGCAAGTCTGGGGTCCGGACCCCTCCAAATTGAGCAATTTTTTAAAAATGTTGCCGTGAGCCACAATCGTAATTTTCAATCTAGTTAAAAATAAAATTCCGTTTTTCAGATTTTCACCAAAAACGGCTACAGAAACTTTAATTTTTAATTAATAAATTTGAGATATTTCCCATATTTTCACCAAAAACGGCTACAGCAACTTTCTAGAATTCTTTATTCTTAAGGCTGAATTTTTTCAGATTTTCACCAAAAACTGCTAGAAAAACTTTATAGAATTCTTTAATACTAAAGTTGAAAATTGTTAACTTTTAATTTTTTAAAGCTTTTGAACCCTCTGAAGTTGAGAATTTTTGATATTTTAGGCATGAAAGCTATTTTTTGCAAGCACGTTCTTGCTGTTTTATTTCCGATGAGCAAATGACAATGTGACAGCTAGCATTGTACGCGTGGAAGCTTAGGTTACGAACTATAGTCATTTTAGGAATGAATTACAGATTTTTCAGTTACCACATCTGCAAGACTAAGACAGGAACGTTTGTTTTAGGAAAATGAAATAATCAATAACAACATGTCATAGCAATTAGCAATATGAGTAAGAACGCAGACAAGCGGGAGTATGGGGCTCAGCCCCAGTAGAAAATTTTCAGACATATTACGTTTTATTTAATCCCATTTTTCCGGTAGCTTTCACACAAAATTTTCTCCTAGTTGGCTTAGAGCTAGCGAGTTTTTTGAAAAGTTAAAGCGTTCAAACCTTATTTCAGATTACATTTCTAACGGCCGTTTGCACCAACATCGAGATTAGCTCAAGCTTAAGCTGGAGCTAATCTCGAACTCAAGATCGGGTAAGCTTGAGCTCATCTCTAACTTCAACCTCGAGGTTATCTCTTGCACCAACTGATTTCTGTTACAGATTAGTCAAGCTGGAGCTAAGCTCCAGCTAAACTCTAGCTTGTGGATTATCCAATGCAATGCTGTGAAAGATTCACGTGCTAAGTGATAGGGCCAATCAAAAACTAGCAGCTTTCAGTCAACTATTCTACTTTTACTTTACACATTACAATTGCAGTTGTTCGCTTAACAATGAGGATTATGATTACTTCCAAATGTCTGCAGTTGCGACGACGACTGCTACCTCGTACAGTTCAATGTTACAAGCACGAAGTCAGTAGTTAGAATTAATGTTTCTGTGACTGAACATTTACAAAACAACACTTAGAAATTTACGTTGTCTAGTTTCCGCGGAGTTATTGCTACAGACGCAGATTCGTGTAACTGTAACTGGTAAAACTGGTCAGAAACAGAGTCAATCCTACTCTTGACCAGGATTGAAATTTAGACGCTCGAGATCAGCTCGAGGTTGAGTTAATCTCAAACTTTTGTTGGTGCAACGTTCTTGCAGATAACCTCAAGCTAATCTCGAGCTAAGCTCAAGGTAATCTCAACCTCGAGCTTATATTGGTTGGTGCAAACTGGTGTTAAAGTAAAATTATAGTTTTATATGTACAAAATATTATCATGATATAAAAATGCCATTGTTTATAAAAGCTAAAATATCAGTTAAGATAAAATTATCAAATTATCAATTATAAATATATATGTTGTAAAATTGGGATAAAATTTTAAAATAATAAGTAGCTTTTAAAAATGAAGATATAGTGAACCGAATATGAACTTTTGAATCGGGGATGAGAAAATAATTTTTTAAAACTATAATATCAAATGCCATTCTTCAAAAAACCAGAATACCATTTATAGGACATATTAATTGTTTTGAAAAAAATTGAAATAACTTTTCCGCCCCCGGTAAGAGTTCCTCTTAGTTTTTAAAGTTTAGGCTTCCTAATATTTCAATTTTTAAAATATATATAGGATTACAATGATGTCGTGTGCGTCTACGGAAGTAGATGCCTTTCAGATTCAGCGAAAGTCCAGAAAGATTTCTCCCTAAATTCTAGTGTGCGTCTGCGGAAGTAGATGCATTCAGTGCACTTTAGTTTAATGTCAAGTGTGCGTATACGGAAGAATCACCAATTCCCCTCCTGCACATGTCTGACAGGCAGTAATTAATTTACAAGTAGGGAATACAAATACAACCTCACGAACCAATTTTAATAATCAGCAGTATATATATATATGCTAAATAAAAATATACTTTAACATATAGGTTTATAAATTTTAAAATAATACAATTTTAGAAACGTTCTTAATCATTTTTAATATGGAATGTTACTTCCTAGTCTTCTTGGCTCTGCACGTCCCCTTGTGTTTCTTTCCTACAAAAAGAAGCAATAATTATAGCTAATAAACAATATAGTATTTAAAATAGAACCGTTTCAGCTTGAACGCGTTCTCATAAGCTGTGGATTTGCCGCTTAAGCTGAACTGTTTAAGCCCAGTTTACACGACCAAACTTTCGCCAAACCAAACTCAGACCAAACTCAAGTTTGGTGAAAGTTTGGAGAAAATTTGGCCGTGTAAACAAACACCAAACCGCACCAAACTTTGACCAAACTCCCACCAAACTGTCAAACCGGGTTTGGTGTAGGACCAAACCTTTTGCAAAGCTTGGTGAAAACAGCAATCAGATTGCAACGCATGACCATGACAGGAGCATATGAACTACATCAGTACGTACGTTTTATTACTTCAGTTGGGTCCTAGCCTTGTGGATTTTCTGCACTTCCACTATACCTGTGTTTTTCTATAAAATAGTTTATCTGAATGGCGGGTTGAAATTTTGAAAAGGAGATTGATTTACTCAATTTTTACACCGAAAATCCTTGCTTATGGAATTACAAGGATGAATCCTATTTTAAACGCACTAGGTGTGGCCAATAAAATTAAAATTTATCATGCTACTAAATCGGTAAATACGAAAATAGCCAAAAAAACGAAAGTTTTTAAATTAAATTAATTAAATTGAATTGAATTAAAGGATTAATATTCCGTTTAGTTTTTATACTGTTGCAATTTCTATAAAAATTATAGGGGAAAGAGAGGGAAATCCCCTCCGCATCGGCCACACATATGACTATGAGCACACTAATAAAATGATGGATTTTTAAACGTTAAATGTCACAAAATGGAGCAGATTTTAAACGCAATTTGATTGGTTCCCTCCAAACGTTTGGCACTAGTTTGGCAAACGTTTGACAAACTAATGTTTGCTCGTGTAAACGGACAGTTTGCCAAACTTTTTTCACCAAACTTGAGTTTGGTCTGAGTTTTGTTTGGCGAAAGTTTGGTCGTGTAAACTGGGCTTTACAGTTTTACAGTTTATCTGAACTGTTTAAGGTGCTGGTATCCTTATGTGCAGTGTTTTTGTGAAGATTTCTTAAATTTCGCAATTATGGGAGATGGAAAGAGCTTTATACATCGTAATAAAGCTTATCATTTGTTCATTCACATGAGCTTACGAAACTAGAAAAATTAGCAAGAAAATACTGACATCTTGCAGGCTAAATATAGGCCAAACATTTTTGAACATCGATTTCTCAAAACTGTAGAATGGGCCAAATTTTTTTCTTGTGCCATTATATGAAGGACGTGTGGGCCGACGGACATTTTGGATTTGGCTCAACAAATCTCAATACTCCAGAAAATCCAACAAATGTGTGGTAACACAAAATTTCGCAACTTTATATTCAGTTTTCTCGCAAATGGAGATATTTCAACTCAAAGCAAGAAAAATGTCCCTCCGCAATAGGGCGAATTTTCATCCAGGAATTAATTACGCGAATCCATTTGGTAGTTTTTGAGAAGACGATGTTCAAAACAAAATAAGAGCAGTTTCTTCAAAATGTTTTTGGTCAAATCTCTAGCATAAAGCAACGAACTCCGGCTAATATTTGCTGATGAAATGTGCAATGAGACTGTTTATCGATCGAGTACACTCTTAGAAATGTTCCAGTAGAAAGTACTGGAATCTTAGTAATTTCCTACTAAAGTGCACCAGTGCGATAAAGACATAGCGGAGCGATTAGTATTTTCCTACTAATGTGTGGTAGCTAACGTTATCTGTACTGTATCAGATCACGACATAAACTAACTCTTTCTCAAAGTCCTGTATTTTCCTTTCAATTTAAGGATTGCTTTGGCTCGCTGAACTGGGTGCTTCAGTTACGGCAGACAGATTTCCACTCCCGAACATCACTGAATCGCCTCCTATTTTGAAAGGAGGAAAGGTTTTTTCCAAGTTGGACCTCAGTAAAGCGTATTTCCAGATGCAGCTCCACCCAGAAAGCAGGCCATTAACGGCATTTATCACAGAAGATGGCCTATACCAATACAAGCGCTTACCAATGGGGTTGAAGTCCTCGGCTTCAGCTTTCCAGAAGATGATCCAAATTGTATTGGCAGGAATCTCCGGAGTTCTTGTCTATCAGGACGATATTCTCATCACCGGGGCAAATCAAGAAGAACACGACAAAAGGATTCACGAAGTACTACAGCGCCTCCAGGACTACAACATGAGAATCGAAATCAGCAAAGTGGTTCTATCGAAGCATGAGACCGAATTCCTAGGACACCTCATTACAACAGATGGAGTTCGACCCAATCCAAAGAATCTAGAAGCGATATCAAAAGCAGCAGCGCCTCATGATTTACCGACCTTGCGAACATTCTTGGGAATGTCATCATACTATCTTCGCTTCGTAAAAGACTACGCAACTATCGTTGAACCTCTTAGAAAGCTTACCCGGCAAGATCATCAGTTTACCTGGGGAACAGATCAGCAAATAGCCTTTGAAACGTTTAAGACCGAAATTCTCAGCTCACCCACTTTGGGACACTTTATTCCAGGGTGTCCAACATATGTATCCGTGGATGCGTCATCTTACGGTATTGGAGGAGTCATATCACAGGCTCAAAGCAGTGTTACCAAAATCATAGCCTTTGCATCCAGAACCCTAACCGAAGCAGAAAGAAAATATTCAACAGGAGAGCGTGAAGCCCTTGCTTGCGTGGGCTATTGAGAAATGGCACGTTTTCCTTTGGGGGCACCATTTCACACTGTATACCGATCACCAGGCATTGACAGTCCTGCTTGATGAAACCGCAAAAGGACACAAACCGTTCCGAGTTGCAAGATGGTACGCCCGGCTTCTTCGATACAACTATACCATAAAGTACAGACATGGTGCTGACAACACTACAGCGGATGTTCTGTCAAGGTTACCACTACCTCATAACGAACCGAGTTCAAGGGACGATTCTGAAACCTGGATGATTGCCATGATTGACAACCATGCTGTAATAACCTCCAAAGACATCAAACAGGAGACTCAACGCGACGATGTCATTCAGAAAATTATTGAATACGCCACCACAACTTGGCCTGATAAAAGACAGATCGAATCAGATGTTTATGGCATACTACCAAATACGACATGAGCTGTGTGTCTGCAAAGACATGCTAATGAGATCAGGAAACGTCGTGATAGTACCGACGAATCTTCGGCATAAAATACTCAGCTTATGCCATAGCAACCACCCTGGTTCAACTAAGATGAAGCAGTTACTGCGAACCAGATACTGGTGGCCAGGAATAACGACAGAGGTAGAGCTTACAGTAAAGAACTGCTTGCCTTGCCAGACGTCAGACAAGACAGTCAAGTCACTACCTTCGTCAATCCAAACATTTCCGAAGACTACAAAGCCATGGCAACGACTTGGAATCGACATACAAGGACCATATCAAACGGCACCAAAATCATCTAATTACCTAATCGTGCTAGTTGACCATCATACCAGGTGGATAGAAGTGGCCACGACCTCCAATATTACAACCTCTTCAGTAAGAAGATTTCTGGATTCTGTATTCGCCAGGTTCGGACTACCGGAAGATCTGGTGACTGACAACGGTCCTCAGTTCACAAGCCAAGAATTTGCGGAATACCTAATTCGATGTGGTATTGGACACAAACGAACCGCTGTCCATAATCCGCAACCCAATGGTCTAGTTGAAAGAGCCAAAGGGACGCTAAAAGAAACCATCCAGACGAACATGCTTGAAGGACAGGATTGGAATACATCTGTCCTCAAAGCCGTCGTATCTATGAGAACAACCATATCCCGAGCAACTGGTTCAGACCTAATGTTTCGGTTTCCCGTTCGCACCAAGCTCGATTTGGTGATACAACATGGAAGTCACACACCTAAGTCAAGCGAGAGCGTCATTAACGTTGGCGACTTCGTCCGTACCCGAAAGCCCTTTAGCCCAAAGGGAAGCACCCAGTTCAGCGAGCCAAAGCAAGTCATTAAATTGAAAGGAAAAGAGACAGTTCAACTAGAAGATGGATCTATCTGGAATTCAAGAAAGCTCGCCCGGAGCCAGATACCGCCTCACATTGTCGACGCGATTCTAGGTATACAAGACTACCCGTTACCCGGTGAAGACGGTCTTAACCTTGCTCCCATACAGGACATACCCGTACAAATGGATCCTCCCGCTCGGGAAAACGAGCATCCTCCTGGGAGAATTCAAAGAAACCGGCGACCTCCACTTCGCTATGACCCAGCCACTAGAAGCTATGTTCGCAGAGCATACTTCGATTAGCCTTTTCCCAGTGGAGGGAAGAAACGTGGTGACGAAGACAAAGATAAATAAAACTTTAAAAGGTTTCGATACAGGACTTTGAGAAAGAGTTAGTTTATGTCGTGATCTGATACAGTACAGATAACGTTAGCTACCACATAATATAGTCCAGTATTTTAAAAACTACTGGAAATAGCTAGTAAACTGTACTAGATAATTTAGGTAGAACTCTTTACTGCTTTGACATACTAACTACTGGCGTTTCCAGTAGTTTTTGCTAGATATATGGTATTACATACTGGATTCCCCAAAAATTTTTCGGGGGCAAAAATACTGGATTTTCCAGGAATTTCTACTGGACTCAGTAGTAGATTCTACCAATCTCCTATAATCTGAGTATAATATCCTATAATCTATAATCTATGTCTTTATCGCACTGGAGCACTTTAGTAGGAAATTACTAAGATTCCAGTACCTTCTACTGGAACATTTCTAAGAGTGATACGCTTACCATTGCTGGCCAGAGTTTTGCAAAAGGTTCCACTGTTTGTCTGTTTACCAGGTTCTGAGACCTGATAGGAATCTCTCTCATATTTAATCAGGTAATAACCATTTCTGTCGATGTTAGACTTCGCTGTTAGGTCAGTCAAATCGTAGTTTCCTTCTTCAAAGCGTTTAATTGTGTATTCGTGCCAGTCTTCAGAACCATAGTATTCGAACGCGGCTACTCCGCTTTCACACTTGTGTCCGACTTCTCCGTATACATAAACTAAATAATAGGCATTATTGGTAACAACAACAATCGCTTGAAAGGTATTGGGTGTCTGTTCTTGAGTAAAACAACTAAATTTGCAGCGATTCCAAGTACCAATGAAGCTGATTGAAGCGTTGCAGTAAACATCCCCGATAAGATCGTAAATAGCTTTTTTGGTATCTACTTCGTCATCCTGAATAACTCTGCCAGACATATTGCATTTGTCATAGTCATCT
Source organism: Trissonchulus latispiculum (assembly GCA_030248195.1). Taxonomy (NCBI): domain Eukaryota; kingdom Metazoa; phylum Nematoda; class Enoplea; order Enoplida; family Ironidae; genus Trissonchulus; species Trissonchulus latispiculum. Next base: position 32,610 of record JASAND010002191.1, on the reverse strand, counting down.
TTATAGAACACGTAAACATAGTATTCGAAACGACTGTCATCAGGTTTAAATTCCAGGTAACCAAGGTCATCTAGGATTATCTCGTAGCTGATTCCATCCACATCTTTGGCTACGAAGGAAAGCCTGCTACTTTGATACTGATCTTCATGGTCGAAGTTCAGGAAATGCTGATCAATTCCCTCTCCGTAAGGCAATATGTCATTGATTCTACAGTTAATTGTTCCAATGTCAAGGAAGAGCTTGAAAAAGATGATTATCCAGTAGGTCATATCGGTCTGAAATGCTACAGATTGTAGTTTCCGAGAAACGTTTCAAAGTAAGCAACAGTATTGGCATCTGGGATGGGATCCCATTTGATGGAATAGGATTGAAAACACATCCCACGAGTCAGTTTGCACTGTCAAGCCTTCAGATAGAGTTTTCAAAGTTTTAGACAACACAATATTTGGGTAAACTTCCTCATAAACATTGTTCAATATGCCATTGATTGTACAAGAACTGCTTTACTTCTTGGTGATGCATACGTACATACTTAAGGTTCTTGTGCAAAACTTAATTGCTCTCTATCTCGTTTTTATATCATCATGCACGCTGACGGTGAAGCTTTTAGCAAAATTAACCAATGAAAAACAGCCATTAATCAAAATAATAAGATCGAATGCTATAATTTAATTCAGACTAGCGAGAAGGGACACCTACATTCCTTTTAACTTTTAATTCTTAAAATTATGGATTTTAAATTTAACCAAGTTTAGATTTAGATCTCCCTAATCTGTTCAAAATTATAAATCCAAATTCAAAAACGTTTCCACACTGAGATCCCTTTTTTGTCAATAGTGCTTCACTGCATCCACACAATCGGTAAAACATTGTAGTTTAAGTGGTGAAATATGCAAATTACCCCATGTTGTTGTCGTGTGTGTGCTTATTTACTTCCGTGTCTGGTCTTTGCCTCTGTCTGGGCAGCTCACCTGCTTGTATTGACTGGAGATTGTCATAGGTGTTTGCCAGCCATTGCTGGTGCATGCTAGTGTATTGGCTGCGCTGTATGTCTCCCTAAGCCCCGCCTACTTGGGGGTCTCCCTTCAGTCCGGTGCTCAAATAAGGATACATCTGCGTTCGCCCTATTCCACCCCGTCATGTTTCGTTGGGTTCGCTCCGGTTACACCTACTCTGGGTTGCTGTAGTGGTAAGCTAATGTGAATGTTTGTTTGTTGTTATGTATATATTGTATAACTGGATTTGACTGTCTGTCAGGGCTTACGCCCACGTATGTACGCATTATTTATTAAATCATTTATCTCACTGTGTTTTGCTATGTTGGTAGTTAGGTTTACTGGTTAGCATAGATAGGTTGGATCTACAACTACAACTATCTGGCGAGGCTTCCCCTGCCCGGTTCCTGACGGCCAGGCGCGTTATCTATTGTTTTTGCAGCGCCCCCGACAATTATTTGTCGGGTAGCCAGTTGGTCTACATGTTAGCACTTGGTATGGTTTACACCGACTGCGTTACATTAGTCTACCACGGTGAAAACTGATCGAAGCTGGTCTTCTCCGCATTTTTTAATCATGTAAGTTTTGGTTGTTTCTGTCTGGTGACGTGGTCTTGAGCTTTACAGTAAAATTTCCATTCGCTTCCGCGAAGTGATGCTGTTCTCTTGCCTTTGGTGCTGTTTCCAGTTCCCTACACACCAATTAATTAGGCACTTTAGATTCTCTTCTATTGTAGACTACTCATTCTTGTTATTTTTTCCCAATATAGAGTATTTCTTGGGTACGTAAGTACAAACAACCGTGTATTTTGTCAATAATTTCAGGTTTTGGTGTTTTCTGAACATCTGTTGGAGTTACCTCCACCATGGTCCACCAACAGTCGGGCTTGTCGAATCTGATCTTTACTTGGGACGAAAGATCCTCAGAAGAAACGATTGGTGAGTGACGTATGAAGAAGCGCAGTACGTCTTTGCGGCTGCAGGAAAAGGGAAATCGCCAACAGTCGTATCGACAACAGTCAATCAAAACATTTTAAGTACACCATTCTAGTGAGTTTCCGCAGATTAGACATGTAAAAACATAGCCAACTGAATTCCGTGTATTTCGAGCACTTTTAGCTCAGCAGCTTCGCAATGTGGGCTTTAACTTTAAGTGGAGCTTTAGAGTTCCCTTATATAAAGCTCTCTAAATGGAATACTAACTAAGTTATTGCTGCAAACTTCGTGCTGTAGTAGAAAACGAACATTTGGTTGGAATTGCAGCTACGTTGGTTCTGTGGAAACTCGCTATAATGGTGTACTCAAAATCCTTTGATAGAAGCAAAGGCAAAGCCCTTTTGCAAAGCAAAGCTGCATGGGTTGCCTGATTCATCACATCTGGAATTAGAAGTGACCGGTTACATGGTCAGGTCAGCTCTGACCATCTCTGGAGAGATGTGAAATGACCCTTACCGATTCCGAACTGAAGCCTAGTGGTGAATGATCGGCCCAGGATTAGCGTCATGCCACCGATTTCCTGTGGTCAGTCCCTCCAACCGGTGGGATATCGGTTTTGGACCTGGACCTTTTTTCCGGTTTCAGTGGTGTCGAATTGAACATCTATGTGAACTGGCATCTATTGGGTGATGCCCGTTTTCTTGGGACCTACCAGAATTCGGTGGCCAATGGACGGGTATACAAAAACCGGCCGGTCGGGCACCCTCCTCTCATTGTTGTTGTTGTTGTTGTTGTTATTATTATTGCCGGGCTACTCAGTCAAGAGGCTATATGAAGGCGCTAACCTTTGTCTCTCCCCATCAGTCATAGCTAGTATGAATCTCGCTTCGTCGCCTGAATGCTGTCCCACAGTGGGAAGCTGGAGCAGACACCTTCTTGGACTTTCGGCTCCGTTAGTAAGACATCCATTAACTGCTCATACGCAAGGCAGAGGAGCACACGACAATCCATGCCCCAAGCGCAGATGGGGTAAGATCAGAGACAAACCCCGACAGTTGTGTGATCCATTTTGAATGCATGACTCGTTTGCACCCAGTACTCCCTCGCAGGAAGTAGGCGGATCACATTGCAGAAGTGTTGGCATATCCCAAGGGGGGTACCTTCCACCGGGGACTCCGCGCCCTACTCTTGACGATAAGTGGATTAAGGGTTCTTTAGCGTGCACTACCCCCAGCAAGGCAGCACACGGGCCCAGCAATTTAACGCCTCATCCGACCGACGGAGCAGTGACCTAAGTTTCTTGCTCAAGGAAACAATGTAACGTCATTATGAGTAAGGTGGGAATCGAAAATCGGACTTTTTTAGCTCCGGTATGGTGTCTCCCGAGTGGGTTCAAATTTGGGATGGGGTCTCCCGGAGTACCCTTCTCTTTTGTTTGTGTGTTCTCGTCGTGGCTCAAGGATGTCCCAAGCCGTATTTTGACTATGTTGAGTCGGTGTAATCCGTGTGTAATGTAATGTAATGTGTAATCCGTAATCATAGTACTAAGTGTCTCGGTATGTTCCGAAGCATCTTTATCTGTGTCTCGCAATCTCCTATGTGTATGTGTTGGTGGGGCTCTAGTAGTGTTCCCAGGAACCTTAGTCTGAGGATACGAAAACTTTTATATTCGGCCGTTGCATTTAAAAAGCGTTAACGTAGGTAGCTAAGGTACGTAAGTTAAATATGTTTTATTACTAACCTTTGAGCCCTTGGTCGCGGGGTCACGTGTTTCAAAAGAGGTGATAATCTGTGGAATATTTCATAGTATATTCCCAGATTATAATATATTCCCAGATTATAATCCAAAATTATGAAAACGTAATGTTATAATCCAAAGTTATGAAAATGTAATGCTATCTTTATGAACAGTAAATGAAAAACTCCCCTCTTATGTAGACGTCAGTCTCTTTAGCTAATATTTTAAAACTTTCAATTTTAGGCGCTTGTTTAGTCTCAGTCAGGGGTTAACGTTGAAGTGCGTGGTTGGTCACTTTTTCAATTGTGTTTGGTGTCGACTGATTCTTATTTTTGGAGTTTATGAGTTTCCAACTCCCCATTTTCGGTTTGACTTTGGGGTTAACCCCCTTTTAGGGGCGTTATTTTATTATTCTATGTTATTGTATTTTGCTAAATTTGGTAGTTTTGTTAAATTATTTCCTGGCGTTTTGTATTTTTGATGTTCTTTTGTAATTTTCACAACTTGTCAAATAAATTCGCGGTAATAAAACATAGACTGCAATCGCGTGCTTTAGTCGGTTAAGGTTAAACGGACATGTGCACACTCACGAACCTCTAATCTTATTCATGTAGTTTCTTATTTTTCGCAACAGGCATAAATTCTACACCCGGTTCACCAAGTCATTCGCCATGAGTTTCGCCAACTACTACACCGTTCTGTGATCCAAAGCAGCCCATTCGGCACTGAAACTGTTGTTAGTGAAGAGGACGACCTGGATCAACACTTCGTTGGGAGTTCGGAGCCGCGTCTAGGTCCGACCCACGAAGGACGGTACTTAAATTTGAGACAAATATGGACTTCGCTGGATTTGATGCGCCTGAAGAAATGAAAAACTGCTTCAAGGACTTACTCCTTGAGCTCTACGACATAAGGACCGGGAAGGTCATTTTGGATGAACAAAATCCAATCAATGTCCGACGGATTTGGGAAAACCGGCCATATCTTTTGAAACTGCAGAAGTAGACTGAAGTCTAGAAGTAGGTTCACTCCTTTTGGAATAGGGCGTTTGCGAACAATCGACTAATTGACGACATTTATTCCAACTGAAGATCGCAATCCGTATCATCCTGAATTTTCTTGACATTTTCGATTTTATTTAGAGTTTAACATCGCAAATGGCTTTCCCATCAAATCAAATTAAACATCAAATTTGGATCGTTGGGGCACAGTGAATGTTCGAGTCACTACTTTCACTTAGCCGGGGCCAAGCGAGGGAACACCCTTTCCATTTCCGTTTTCATCTTTGAAATTTGAGATTTCATGGGCTATTGTCACCCCGCAAGCCCGTCCCGTTTTCTTATTAAAATATTATTTTACGTATAGCTAACAATCCCAACCTCAATCATTGACATCTGTTGTTTGCGAATAATAGCATTTTTCACCAGACTGCCATGCCAAATTGGGCTTTACAACACTGGAATTTAGCGAATACGCGTCGAATTTAAGGGTAGTGAGTAGGAGCAATGAATAAAGTCCTGGTCTGAATTAGAGGTATACGAGTTAGAAAAATCTTGAAAATTCATCCCAGTGAATGCATTAAACCTGGCTCTACACGCAGCATATCAGCAACATTAAAAACTCACAATGTATGACAGAAAAATTTTTAGCTTTAACTTCCTAAACAGTAATGGGCGGCGAATAGTATTCAGAACAACTATTCTAATTTTATATACAATTTTTCAATCCTAACTTTGCATAGCACATGTTTAAACTTCAGCTAAGTTAAGGACGACTCTGAAGTAGCTGAGCCTTGGCTGAGGCGGTCTTCAAGGACTTTTACAGCCGACACTTTATTCAATTACGGTTAGGGAGACAGATCAAAACTGAAAAGGTGTCAAAAACATTTCAATGTATAGTTCAAGTAAAAACATCCTTTTAAGAATTTGAATTGACGAAAATTGTTGTTGAAACGTTTCATTGAAAATCAGGAAGTCATAGAATTATAAGACATCAATAAACTTTTAAAATAGCAATATAATATTGAGCTTGCAATCATTTCGGGTTTTGTGAGGAAAGTGACCTCACAGAACTAGTTTTGTGAGACAAGGCCTCACAGAACGGGTTTTGTGAGGTTTGAGCCTCGCGAAACTAGTTTCGTGCGATTTCGGGTTTGGGACGTGACATATACATTTCACAAAACTCTAAACCAGCACCCATGTTTTACCAACTCTCCAAACAGTTTCATTTTTAGATTATATCACGAAAATAATAAACCTTTGATCAGTACTTGCATTTTTCTCTGGTTTCAAATTCTAATTCTCAGCAGCAGTCCTACTGAATAAGCTCAATCATTGCCGTTTGGGAAATGTGTGCAATTAGTTTGCCAGTTAATTGAACTCAGAAATATAACCATGCCGTCATTTTAAGTGTAACTTTGAGACAGCCTTAAAATTTTCTTTAACTCAAACTTACCGTAATGGTTGAAATTATCAGAAATTACTCTGTTCGATCGATAGTTTTGGAAAGCCGTTCAATGCCCAGGTAAATGCTATAATCGAGCGTGGATAGGGAATGTTCGCCGGCCGATTTATATATCACGGTGTAACAGCTGTGGAATGCTTTTGCGTTGATCAGTCTCATAATTACCTATTTCAGACTTATATAACAGCGTGGGCTACGGTACTTTTCGTCTGAGTCAGCTTTGGGATGTTAGAGAAAATAGTAAGGGTGTATAGAAGGTTAATTTTGCTTTTCATATTAGGAAATTTTTGTAATTCACAGACAAATCAGGTGCTTTGATAATCACAGCACAGAGAATTAGCAGTTTCAATTTAGAAATTTATGAAATTAAGGATGAAAATTCTTGTACGGAAGATTGTAACTAACAGTGTAGCGCTTCTACCAGGACTGATGGACCAAGAAGACACCAAGGACAAGCCCAAGACGGAAGGCGTCAGGTACCCTTGTACCCACAAAACCAGGACATAGAAGAGAGAAGGGAAGCGGTAGGTTCAGCTTTTCACTCACCATTGAAAGTAAAGAATTGGCCCAGCCGTGCTTCGAACCAGGGCCCTACTGACTCCGGACCAGAAAATCTAACTAACTAAATCCAGGGCCATCAGACGAACTCCCCTTACAGGTTTATCAATCTTTCCTATGCCTGCTTCCCTTGCATCTCCCCCGGGGTTCTTTAAGACGCGTCCCGCGGCTTACTCAACTCGGAATACAATCCAGCCCAACACTCCAGCGCAGGACATTCTGAGCCCAAGGGCTCCGTGCTCCCAGGACACACGTTCCAGACCCCTTTATGATCCAACCAACCAGAAGCAACTACTGGGGGACCGGAGACAGGAGGCCAATCCGGGTCCTGAGGCAGCCTCGACACGTGTAGCGCTTCTACCAAGGCTGATGGACCAAGAAGAAACCAAGGACAAGAAATGCTAACCAACTACACCACAGGGCCATCAGCTGAACTCCCGGTGCAGGTTTATCAATCTTTCCTATGCCTGTTTCCCTTACAACAGTATTAGGATTTGATTGTGCGATCACTTGTAACAAAGACGGGCTGGTAGATGCCAGATTTCCAAAGAAATCTGTATGCAATGCCTATATCGTTGATAAATAACAAAAACGCAGGTCTTAAAATTCATCACAAGTTTCCTTGTGCTCTGTTATCAGCATTCTTAGTCTGATCTGTGTACTTCAGGTTAATTGCTTTGAGGTGATGACTGATGTAATGTAACGAAATGTAGGAAGATCACGTGCTGTAGTCTCAGGAACGAATTAACGAATTCAAACTTAAGCTTGGTTCGTTTGTGCCTGGATGGCTCAATTGGTAGAGCGTTGGCCTAGTCAACCAAACGTTGTGGGTTCGATCGTCACCTCAGGCCCGAATGTTTCGGTTCGGAGGTGCTGTAGTGACATCTTAGTTTCGTTCGTTCTTTCCTTTGTTTCGTTTATCCCCTAAGCTCAAAATTTTGAAAACTTATCCCTATTTAAAGTCTGGTAAGAATACGTTTTTGACCTTGCTGATGTCAAATACTGCGAAAGTCCTCAGTTTCGTGAAATGAAAGACTTCAACTTATTAGATTCGATTCTCAATGAATGAACGATTATCAAACAAACAGTGGTCCCCTTGGCTGCTAAGCTTGCCAATCTTGTCGAAATTTTTCAACCTGCGTTTAAGCGTATCGATAATTTGGACTGCTACTCTGGCAGCTTGTGCGAGACCAGCAGCATTTGTGACTATCAAAACATTTTGAGTACACCGTTCTTGCGAGATTTAACAGAGCCAACACAGGAGGGACTAAGCATAAAATATTTCCTCGAAAATTAATGATCTGGCCGGAATATTGTCGTTTGGCAAAAACATCCACGAAATCAGGTGAGTTGGTTAGAAACTATCCATCAGGATGTAAAAACGACCAGATTTGATATTTTGTGTTTGTGTGAACATACGACAAATTTGGACCTATTAACTGGAATTTTTCTGGTCAGATCTTAGGTTTTTAGGTTTTGCAGAATTCTGCTGGCTCTGCGGGAAACCTGCTGCCACGGGAATTTTTTCTGGAATTCAGTTCAAACATGTTTGATGTGCCTCATCCGCGGATTCTAGTTGTAATGGTGTACTCAGAATCTTTTGATAGACCCACTACTTCGCGGGAAGCTGCGACTGATGTTGGAGCTTGGCAGGCTAGAATCACGCTGACTCCGCAGAAAGTTACCAACGAACTCGAAATTTTGAGACCCAGGCTGAGCATTTGCCTAATTTATTCTGCCAGTCCGATAATTCCAGTTTCATTCACAGATATTTACGTTCGTCTTTCCTGCTGGAAGCTCCGAGTATGCGAAGATGTTGAGTGTCGTCCACTAAATTCTACAGCTCCTTGAGTTTTCTAAACTATGGGTCGTTTCACAAAAAACTTAAACTACTTAACTTAAACGGCTTAACTTAAACTACTTAAACTACTTAAAGAATTCGTTTCATAAATGAATTACTTAAACTACTTAAACTACTTAAACGGCTTAGCGGCTTAAGGGGGGGGGGTCGCTTTGGGTCAAAATCGATAGTCACGGATTTCGCTCATTTTCATACACAATATAGGTACATGTGTTCTCAAAAACAAGACAAAACATTAGAATTCGAAACTAAGCAGTGACAGAGATATTCAGCTATAAAGTTGGAAAACTTGAAAATCACTGCGATTTGCCCTCCAAAGTCATGTTGAGACAGAACGGTAGCGAAATTTTGGTCAACTAATATGGCAATTTAATTCTGTGGGTTGGCTAATATTTTAATGCTAAAACGACTCCGGAATATCCATCCAGTCGTTCACAGTGCATTCATAAATTGTGAACTGAGCCTTTTTCAGCTAACTGTGCCCTCAAACTTTAGCTTACTCTAACTTTCAGATACTACATTTCAGACACATAGTTCTATTAGAAAAGTTGTTCAGCTCATCAGTAGCTATCGAATGATACCCAATTTGTCTATATTTTGGAAATTTCAAAAATTGACTTTGTGACCTAGAAGAGATCAAAGGAGCCGACACGACAGAAAAGTTCAACCTTTAAGCATTTGCCTTTACCTTAATGTCAGGCAGGCATTGAGAGTTTTATATGCCTATTTTGGTGACTTTCGAGTGGGTAACGAGTGAGAAATTATTACAAAAACGTGAAAAATGTGCAAAATGATGATTTTCGGCAAAATTAGCCCATTTTGTGGCAAGTTTTTTGAGTACAAACTACGTACTACTACAAACGGTAGAAATTTGCAACTACTGTCATAAGAATTTTGTGTATGCGTAGAGTGCAACTATCTATAAGCGATTTCTGTAGCTTTTGTCAATCGTGCAGAAGAGGCGAATATGTTTTGCTTGTCCTGTTTTTCGTGGTACAAAAAGCACCAATTTTCCGAAATTTTGACTTTGAAAAATCACCAAAAATCCGACACTCAACAGAGTTGTTCCAGAAGGGTTATTTGCACTCTCTGATATGTCCTTAACATGTACAAAAAGGTTGCAGCGCTGTATCTTGCATACAGCGAAAAAATTTTCTGCCACAAACTTTTTAACCTAACTTTTTCATTTTCCTATGTTTAACACATGTCAAGGTAACCTTTGAAGGCCCCTACAGAACGATTGAAGCAATATTACGCAAAACGCACCTGTCTTGTTTTGGGGACCCACTAGGACTACAAAATATGTGAAAATGAGCAAAATCGGAGATGGTCGAAAAATCGATTAAAAAGCGACCCCCCCCCCTTAAACGACTTAACTTAAACGACTTAATTTAAGTAGTTTAAGTCGTTAAAGTCATTTATTTATGAAACCAATTTTTAAGAACTTTAAGTTTAAGTCGTTTAAGTTAAGTCGTTTAAGTTAAGTAGTTCAAGCTTTTTGTGAAACTACCTTAAGTTAAGTCGTTTCATTTAGGGTGACTTTTAATGGGAAAAGTCTACTTTATAGCTTTATTTAGTGACTTTAGGGAGTAGCACCGGCGCGAGAACGCATTCACTACGATAATCATTAACGGCCGATAACTTGAATTTGGCGCATTTGTGAGCTATGATCTAAGAAGAAAAAATGTTCCCGACAATGAGATCTTTCGATTGGTATAAAATTTAAAGTATTTCGAAAAATTTGAAAATCGCTATTTTTGAGATTATGGTTGTCAGACCCTCAAATTTGACCCCAGCGACCCACTGGGTGTACTAAACTGCACCATTTGTATCCAAACTTGACCTAAAGTCATCAATAACGGTGTGCAAATTTTATAGGTCTAACATTTTATAGGTCTGTGTTGCCATAACCGTATATTATTTGCCAAAAACAGGAATTTTCAAAATTTTGCTAAATAATCAGAATTATGCGCCAGAGAAATCTCGAAATCGGGCAAAGCTAAACAGAATCAATTGGTATCGTACGTAATGTCTTGGCATAGGCTGTGATTTGAAGGAAGTAGAATTTTAATTTGGCCTTACAGCTTTCAGAATATTTCATCAAACTTGCTGACCCCCAATTTCAACGTTGCCAAACTGTCAAATTTGGCTGTTCTCAAACTTCAAAAATTAATTAAAAAATTTTGAAGACCTAAATTAAAATTGCGTTTCCTACAAATCATCCTTCTTCATCATCCTGATTGTATTTGTAATAGAAACTGAACGTTGAACTGTTCCGTATTGTCGTTTGCGAGATTTCTCTGGCGCCAGGAAAACATCACGACTTTTTCAGTTTACTCTGTTTAACACATGCTGACATCATCTTTGAGGGGAAAGTACTCGCTAACCGTAAGAGATCCTACTTGAATTAAAAAAACTCGTTAAAACATACCAATGGGACAACAAACTAAGTGAAAATGAGCAAAATCGGAAGATGGTCGAAAAATTGGCCAAAAATGGACCCCCTTAAGTTCATATACTTACATAACTTTAACTTTAACTTTAACATTAACATTAACTTACATAGCTTAACAAAACTTAATCACTTGTGTTCAAGAATCCAAAAAATAGCTACCATATTTGCTTGTGACTCGAAATTTTAAAACGAAAAATTTGAAAAAATGGTGCACTTTAAGGTGGTGGTATCCTTTTGTGCAGTGCTTTTGTGCCTACCCCTTTTGTGGTTATTTTTGAAACGCTATAACTTTCGCAATTTTGGGAGTTGCAAAGAGCTTTATACATCGTTTTAAAGCTTATTATCTGTACATTCACATGAGCTTACAGAACTGGCAAAATTAGCAAAAAAATAGCAGAAATGTTCTGACAAGCTGACATCTAACAGGATGAATAGAGACCAAAAGTTTTTGAACATCGATTTCTCAAAACTGAAGAATCGGCCAAAAGTTCTTTTTGTGCCACGATATGAAGGACATATGGGCCGACGGACGTTTTTTGGATTTGGCTCAGCAGGTCTTAACGGTCGAGAAAATCGGCCAAATGCATAGTAACACGAAATTTCGCAACTTCGCATTGAGTTTTCTTGCTACTCAATATGTTTTAGCCCAAACCAGGAAAAATGTCCCTCCGCAGAGTGCGAATTTCGATTCTGCCGAAAATCTCCGGAATCCGTCGAGTAGTTTTTGAGAAATCGATGTTCGAAACAAAATAATAGCAGTTTTGCCAAAATGGTTTTCCGGCCAAATCTCTAGCTGAAAGCAATAAAGTCCGGCTAATAGGTATTCATAAAATGTGCATTTGGACGATGTATCGATTGAGTATAACTAAGCCCGTTTTTTCCTTAACATGTGGCAGTAATTTTGAATAAACTGATTTCCTCGAAAATGGCCATTTTTTGACCCTAAAACAGTTTTTTGCTTATACTGACTTAACCACTGGAGATTGCTCAAAGGTTGTAAGAGCAAAAATGTTCATTTTCGAGTCCTCTTTCCAGCCATACCAACCAATCTCGTGTCTTATCTACCTTTTGGGAGCCTAAGGCCAAAAACCGAAACTTTCTTATCTTGTGGCCTAAGAATACGGGACTGGTCCTAAAATGTTAAAGAGCACGGAAATAGGTTATTTCGTAAGTTAGCCCTTTGCGTAAAAGATTAAAGCCGTAGGAGTCAAAAATACCGGAAAGGAAACCAGCACCTTAAACAAGGTAGGTACTTTTTCAGCTGCCATACTCCAGTTGAAATTTCGGTTGATAGTGCCAGCTTAGAATTTATATTTTTTTATAGGAAGGCGTCTGGCGTCTGCTGGGTGACACTTGATAATTAGCAATTACGCGAGGTGTTCCCCAAGGTTATTAGATCGTTCATCGTGATGAAGGAATTGTGGTAGCTACATCTGCCACACCATTTGACAAACACCCCAGGGATAGTTGCAATATGAAATAGAGTGCTAAAGGTTATTTTTACAAACACTAGCTGGACATGGTCCTCCAAGCAATCACTCCACTGCGGATGCTCAGTAGGTTAGCGAAGTTTTAGCACTAGCAAGCAAGCAAGCATTCCTACAGTTAGTGCTCAGACAGTTCTGTGCTCATTCTTACTTCTTGTTAGGGAGTAGAAGTCAGAGCAAACATTGTGTCGATTACAATTAATTTTATGACAATAATAATAATAATAATAATCTTATGTGTTGGACAGCTGTAAGGCCAATATAACATTTTCAAAAGTTAAGATATGACTACGAAATGTAGGTTGTAATACTAGAATCGATACAGGTTAATATTGAATACCTAAGGTGTCAGTTAACCGTAGTCAGTTTCTTGGCTTAAAATGGAACTACTATGAGTGATAAATGTTATGAAAATTCCCAGTATCTTTTTAAATTGTTGTTTAAATTGTGAACAAACAATGGATTCTCTACGGAGACAACTTGTCTGACTGAATCAAGTTTAGATTTGTTCAGTAGGATGGTTTTTTATTAATTTAACAGCTGATACAAGCTAAAATTTGACAAAAATACTGATTTTTGAAGTGTAAACAAATTTACAAAAATATGGCACTATCATTGATATTTGATATCATAGAAATAAAGTACTCGTTGAGAGCTTTCGAATGATATAAGAACTACTTCTTAAGGTGGTGATTCCTTTTGGGCACATATTGTTGTTTGGCGGCGTAAATCAAGATGAAATTTGATGAAACATTCCGAAATAAGTTCTTTTAGCGTTCTAACGTCCTCCGCTCAATTCCGATTCAAAAATTCGAGATTTCCGGTCAGAGTGGTTTTTCCCAATTTCTGAACGATTGGCAGCTGCTATACAGTTATGACTATATTCATTCGACAGATCTCATTGAGCTTCACATTTTTGCTTTTTAAAGCAAGTTTCTAGCTTTTCTCTACCGTGAGATATAGTCGATTTTCTTATTTTGGCGTCGAAAACTTGTCATTTTTGCAGAAATCAAATAATCCAACATTTCTTGAACTACGCAATCCGTAAAATGAAACTAAGGGCGTCGATCTGAAGGTCCCACAGGGACAAATTATCCGACGCATGATTGTCTTCCAACTGCTATCCTGTATGTTGCTATCACAAAAAATGTAGTTTTTGCAAAAACACGACCAATTTTTTTCTAAAGATTGTGGAACATTCACCATGCAAGCTGGAGGGCTGATACTGACAAATGTGTTCTGCACAAATATACCCAGGGACGATTTTTTAGTTGCCCCGATTGCTGCTTTCTAGCCACAGTAATTGCTTGGCAAATGTGGAAAAAGTAGGCAAAATACAGGTTACGCACACATTTCAGCTTATTTCTCTACAACGAAGATCGATTTCACAATAAATAAAAAATCGTCCCCAGCTATTTTATGGAGGTATCGAATGATATAACCGATGTCTCGCGAAAAAATTTACTTGAGTCTGCAAAAATTCTGGAAAATTATACTTCTTCTAAAATATGTTAAAAATATTTTAGAAAAGCAACATTAGTTTCGTGGCAAGCATTAAAAAGAGAAAATATCAAGCTACATTTTGATATAAAAATGGCTTCTTAACTCCAAGTAATGAATGAGTAATAATGGTGCAAACTTTAGGTGACCAAAGGGAATCACCACCTTAACTCCCAAAATTGCGTAAGCTATGAAGCTTTTAAAATGGCCATTCAAATGAGCATTCCTTCGTTTAAGTCGTTTAAGCCCCGTAAATCTACGGCGCTTAAAAATAACTGATTTTGAACTGCATTTAAGCGGTCTACTTAAACTACTTAAACTAAGTAGTTTTTATGAAAGCAGTTCTACTTAAACGGCTTAAAGTTTAAGTCGCTGAAAGTTTAAGTAGACCTGTATTTGTGAAACGGCACTTTACTTAAAGTTTAAGTAGCCGGTTTTTTGTGAAAGGGGGTCTACTTAAACGACTTAAGTTAAGTCGTTTAAGTCGTTTAAGTCGTTTAAGTAGAGATTGGTTTCACAAAAACCACTTCGTTTAAGTTAATCCGTTTAAGGGGGGGGTCCACCATGAAAAATTTTATGGTCACGGATTTTGCTCATTTTCACACAAAATGTTGTCACATATGTCCTGCATATCGAGTTTCAATTTCGAGTAGTTTCGTTCAGTACTTAACGAGTAAGCTACTATTAATTGCATGCAATTTGAAAACTAGTAAAAACGGCGGTGCCGCAGCAAATAAAGGCACTTTACACCTAAACTTCCTTGAGAATGGAGCTTCATTCGGTTGTATGTTTGTTATCTGATGCAAACAAAGAAGTTAGGGTAGCTTTGAATGGGAAAACTTTCCTTTATTACTTTATTTAGTGATTTTAGGGAGTAGCACCGGCGCCGGAAAGCCTTGAAAACGAAAATCATTTAACGGCCGATAACTTGAATTTGGTGCATTTTCGGGCAATAGTCCAAGAAGAAAAAATGTTCAGGACAATGAGAGCTTTTGATTGATATAAAATTTAACATATTTCGAAAAATTTGAAAAATCACTATTTTTGAGATTATGGTTGTCAGACCCCCATATTTAACCCCAGCGACCAACTGGGTGCACTATCCTGCACCATTTGTGCCCAAACTCGACCTAAAGTCATCAATAATGGTGCGCAAATAGATAGTCTAACATTTTATAGGTCTGTGTTGCCATAGCTCTATGTTATTTGCCAAAAAACGGGAATTTTCAAAATTTTGCTAAAAATTGAGATTTCTGCGCCAGAGAAATCTCGAAATCGAACAGAGTTAACCAGGATCAATTGGTATCGTTCGAATTGTCTTGTCATAAGCTGTGATTTGTAGGAAGTAGAATTTTTAATTAGGCCCTACAGCTTTCAGAATATTTCATCAAAGTTGCTGACCCCCAATTCCAACGTTGCAAAACAGTCAAATTTGGCTGTTCGCAAACTTAAAAAATTAATTAAAAATTTTTGAAGCCCTAAATTAAAATTCTGCTTCCTACAAATCACCCTTCTAGATCGTATTTATGATATAAGATGGACGTTGAAGTGATCCGTTTTGTCGTTGGCGAGATTTCTCTGGCGCACGAAAAAAATCACCACTTTTTCCGTTTCCTATGTTTAACACATACTGGCATCAACTTTGAGGTGAAATTACTCGCTAACCGTAAGAGATCCTACCTTCATTTCAAAAACTCGTTAAAATATACCAATCGGACAACAAAATATGTGAAAATAAGCAAAATCGGAGATGGTCGAAAAATCGGCCAAAAATGGACCCTCCCCCTTAAGTAGTTTTTGTGAATCGACCCTATGTTATGAATGCAAAACAACGGTAGGTACGAAGTATTTACACAATGAATTAAGGCTCAAATCCTTTGTAGCTAAGATTAAACACTTTAAAACTGTTCAAATAGCATTTTTATTGGTGATAAATAAATAAATGAACATAAATAAATAAATAAATGTAGCAAACAATGAACATAGTGAAATATGAATTATTTGCAACACGATGAACGTCAAACCATGGGCCCACGGCAGACGTACTTGCAAGAATGAATCACCATTGAGAAGAAAAGAAAAATAAGCACTTATCTATACGACAAATAAATTCTACCAAAACACTTGGATCAAATTTGCATGGAAATAATTAACCCCTAAATGCATAATCTGTTTACCGACGTAATGCATAACCTGGGTCAATTTGACCCAACACTAATTTTAGCTTCGCGAAGCATACTTTGCTGCTATAATGCTAATAAAAGTCATAGAATAGCTTTTTAGTTTACCGGAAAGCCGATAATTTCTATCTAATCGTAGAATTGCAGTTGAAAACAAATTCAGTCAAGCTGCAAAAGCACTGGCACCTTTGACGATCAGTCGAAGTAGAACTAGTTTTGAATCAGAGAGTCATCCCACAATACTATTTGCGAAAGGAAAACAGCATAAACAGCCTTTTAGAAGCAATCCCCGCTGTCTATTAAATTCTTATCAGCAGGACCTAGGACCCTACGGAAATGGCCAGTTTGGACCCTTCTACCAGTTCTTGTGGTATGCTTAACTAGTTGTTGTTGTTGTTGTTGTTGTTGTTTGATACTAATTCCATAATTTGCCATACGTTGTCCCGCTACCACACAAGACGGTTTAGAACAGTTAACATTGGTTTTTGGCACCTAACAGAGTAGTCCTAGTCAAAATGCTGCCAAAAGAATTCCTGATTGGTCTTCAATACGAAAACTAGACAAAGTTGGATGAAATTTGCCACAACCGTTGTGCACAAATTCATGAGACAAGAAAACGCTGCTACTTGTCACTCAGAATTCAAATTTGATTGTTGCGTTGCGAATTTCATGAGCTGGGTCTAATTGATAACAATAAGGTTAATTCTTGAAAAATAATTTCTTCTGGCCAGAACCAAAACTATATTTCAACGACTGTGTCTTGGTTTTTAGTTGTATCAGAGAATTTTGTGAGATGTCACAAGGAATCGCCGAGTAACAAACCATTCTTGGCCGTATACAGCTGTTTAAACAAGAGGGTGGGGCAATTTGATCCAGGTTATGCATTTAAAGGTTAACAAAAATAGACCAAATTTTGTCAGTGAGTAATGGAAAACTTTCATGTGTGTAATTTCAGTCATTTTTCCATTCATTACTGTCTGCCACATTTGCACACTGTTCGTAATTATGCTCCCCCAAGCCTTTAGACAAATAAGCAATTCCTTGTTTTAAACGGTTCCGTTGTTGTGTTAAACAAGAGTTAAAAAGCCAAAACCGGAATCCTTCCTTCGAAAATTATCCTTCCTTCAAAATTCCTCTTTATGACCCTAAACCCACCCTCAAGATGGGTCAGTTACTCCATTCAAAGCGGTTCAAGGTACACTTTTGGCAAATGTTGTGTCTCAGAACCCTAGAACTTTGTATTCTGCAAATGTTTGTTACAAGCTGAAACAATTGATTAATTTTGCCCGAACATTGATACTGTGAAGGAGTTTTGACTACAAACAACATGCAAATCAAAAACAAAAAAGAAAATCATTAATTTTGGGAAAACTGCAGATTTAATGCAGATGATTTGTTCTTTTGTGAAACTAAGAGCTTCTTGGTATGGCGGTTCGAATCGGATTCGAGATTAAACCGAACCAAACTAGAATAACCTAGTTTATACTAATCTCAAACCTAAATTCACGGGATCATCACATCCAGTCTTCTGTCAACCCGTTGCCAGAAGAACAATTGAACGATTGCTTTCATAATTAAATTTCTAACTTCTAATTTCTCTAGGATATGTACCGTCGGATTCACCAACGTTCTGGGTAGCTTGTGCAGCTCTTGGTGTTCGGACTGCTTTGGGCTTTGCCTGATTTATGTTAGCTTTCCTTTTTTTTCATGGATCTATATAATCCCAGAAATTGGAAAGAAATGAGACTGAGTTAATTGCTTCCCAGGGACAAGTTCAAGATAAGTGTTTTGTTTCGGCTTGCAAACGATAAGTTAGTTTTTAGATTAATTAGATGTTTACTAGCCTGGCGCTCTTGGAAGCAGTAATGGGCATGGCGGGTGAAAAAGGTCCCTCTGTGTCTGTTACTGCTTCTTATATAAGCTGACAATAAGAAATTTAAAAGGTATCCTCGTATAGTTATTTAGACTGGCCAGCTAAAGCTCCTTCGGAAGTATAAGCTGCATTCGTGCCAGCACGTTTTGTATGCATACACTGAACTTCACGCATACAGCAGGCCGCCCAGAGGGGAGAAGGTACCCTCTGCAAATACCGGCCACAAACACGAAATTTGGGATCCCCAGGATCCTTTTTCTAAAAACTGCTTAATTGTTTGATATGACAGCGCAAGCCAAACTTTTCTGGTTCCAGCTGGCACCAGTCAACCACTTATAATTAGAGAGGAATGCATCCCCCCTAATTGTACAATGTACTTATCCGAGTTTTTCAAGGAGTTGGCCGTCCATGAGGGGAAACCTTTGTGAATGGAGCTGACGGGTGGCCATGATGCGGTTAGAGCATCGTGATCATTTCTGCTCCGGCAGTAGCCTTGCCTTCGCCTCGGGTAATTGCATTTTGCAATTATTCAACGCCAGACCGTGGTCCCTGAGCAAAATTGGTCTGGCGTTACCCTTCCTCGCGAAAGCAACTGGGGTGTGGCAGAACAGGAAAAAAACTGAACTGATACTGGAGCTGTTAAAAGCTTAAGCCAGACAATTGGCGGTTGCTGATAATCAGAAGGAAATCGTACAGTTAGTTATAAACCTACTGAGTGGTTTGAGGACAAATTACGAGTCTGGCCGGTCCTGTAGGTATCTCGTATCAGTTCTTGCAGATCCTGATAACGCGTTCCCTGTTTTGTTCAAACTATCGAATTGTTTTAACTGAAACACATTTTCTACTTTGAGAGTATCCTGCTGCTGTTGATCGGTATATCGAAAAACACACGGCCGTCAGAGTATTAAGAAAGTGTATCCAATTTATGTAACACTGAGCATGAATTGTACGGCTAAAGGAATAGAACTAATAAGTAGCACTGCTGTTGCTGTTGTTTCAGTCAGCGCAGTAAGTTATCCAGTGGTAGCACAAACTTTATGCACGGCTTTCCTCCTAGCTAGGCCTTAACCGGTGTCAAATCCAAGGATAGCTGAATACACGAAACAAACACGAAAGTTATGAAATAAGTTATTGATGAGCAAAATCGAAGGTCAGTGATTAGTTGGTGTCTATCGCTAAAAGATCTTAACTGAGTGTATGTGCAAACTGGAAATGCAAAACGTGATTGCAGACCTCATAATGCGCGGGTTTTAAACTTGTGTTTGAAAGAAGCAGGCCACAAGTTGATAAAGGATATGTTTGTCTACAGTACATATATAGTGTAAAGCTCTGTTCACACTAGGCAATAATTGCCGGCAATATGATTGCCAACAAATTGCCCATTTATTGCTAGTGCGAACAGTGTTAAAATTCCCAGCAATGTTGCTGTCAATCGGCCATCTCAGGTAGGAGAGTGAGCAAGCTCTGTGGCAATTAAACTCCGCATTTAGTGATTTTATTCACACATTGCAACTCATATAGTGTTATCATACTGACTCACTATAGTCAATCATAGTTCTTGATCAAAACTCCTTTAAAATATTTAGAAAAAGCACAAAAAACATTTAAGAGTTTCGCTTTCGCGACACTCCGACCAACCAGAGTTTCACAGTTACTTTTCATTTTCAGCATTATGTTTTTTAGCGGAAATTTCGTCATTCTTTGATAGAGAGGTTTCAAATGGATATAAGTGGTTTACTGGCCGAATCAGTAACTTTTGACCACTTATTGCCAATTGGGCAGATCTTACTTTACCATCACGGCTTTGACGTAAACTTGTTATTCTTCCTAAGCGCCATCTACCTCGGGGAAGATTCTGCTTGATTAGCACTACTTCGTCCACAGATGGGCATCTGTTGACGGATCTTCTTGGAGTTTTCATGTCGATTCTTTGAGCTTCCCTAAGCGTAGCAAAGTATCTGGTTGACCAGTCCCTCCAAAAACTGTTGAGCAGTTTATTACCTTGTCTCCAGCTTTCTATTATTCTTCTGCTCGTTGAGGGTTCCATTTCGCGGGTCTGTCGAAAATCGGAACTGTCCCTTTTAGGGTTAAGGCATAGGAATTGGCTAGGAGTAATTGCCATGGGTTCCGCCACGTCATTTCCGACGTAGCATAGAGGTCTGGAGTTGACAACGGATTCTATCTCTGTTAACACCGTGGCAAGTTCGTCCTGTTCCAGAAGCGCATTTACCAAACTTCGCTTGATGCACGTCTTTACAATACCAACCATCCTCTCGTATACGCCGCCTTGCCATGGAGCTAATTCTGGAATATATTTCCATGCTATTCCTTCTTGAATCACAAAATTACTAAAGTCGTCGTCGTTAATGGATTCTTGGAATTTTATTTTCAAGACTTTGTCGATCAACTTTAATTGCTTAGCATTGTCGGATATAATCTCGCTTGGCTTTCCTCTTCTTGCTATAAATCGTCGCAACGCGATGAGTAGGCTTTTTGTAGTCATGTCTTCAGCTAACTCTAGATGAATCGCCCTTGTGGTTAAGCATGTGATAAGCAGGCACCAAACTTTCGTAGAATTTTCGCCGGTTTTCTCATACATCGGACCAAATACGTCTATTCCAACAAAAGTAAACGGTGGATTTGCATGAACTCTCTCGATTGGCAGTGGGGCCATTGGAGGTAGCTTAAATGACCCACCATCTGTTCTTTGGCACTTTTGGCACTTTCTCAGCACATTCTTAACTATTGACCTACCCTTTGGTATCCAATATTCTCTACGCAGTTGGCTTAGAGTATGCGCCACACCAGAGTGAAACAGCTTTTCATGTAGTGACTGGATAACCTTGTAGCTATAGGGATGCTTACGCGGTAATATCTTAGGTGCTTGGTTAGGTATGTTCGCTAGACGGCCGTAGCACCGAATGATACTATCGTCATCTAAGCGCAATCCAAATCGTAGGACTTTGTGATGCTGTTTCTTGTCTGTGAGTAGTGACTTTAAAGGTTTTTGTGAAAAAATTTCCCATATCTTCTTGGCCGATTGCATTTCGCTCAAAGAAGGAGAAGTGGATTTGTTGTGGGGGAGCTTTTTAATGGCTGTCCAAAAGCGCAGGCAATACGCTGTAATCCGATGAAGTTTTCCGATGCTGGAATATTGAAGGGGATGAATATCAAAGGGAAATTGGAGGGTTTCTGCCTGTACTAAAGATATTTCGTACAGTGGTTTGACGAGTCCCTTTGCGGTATCATTAGACAAAAACGTTGTATCTTCGACGCTTTCGGCTGGCTGATAGATTTTCCATACAGGCCAGCGCTTTGGAGGATCATTAAGCCATGTCGGGCCGTTGAACCACGTAGTAGTGCTTTGAAATTCAGTTACAGACATTCCTCTTGTGCCAAGGTCACTTGGATTAAGTATCCCCGGAATGAACTGGAATTTCAAGTTTTCATATGATTTCAGTTCATTGACTCGGTTTTGAACAAAAACCGGAAGTTTACTAGTTGTCTGGATCCATTGCAGAGCGCATTGAGAATCCGAAAATATATATGACGATGTTATAGGAACTTGAAGTTGGTCTTCTACAAATTTGATGCTTCTTGCGCCGACTGTCAGTGCTAATAGTTCCAGTCTAGGTACACTCAGCTTTCTGATCGGAGCTAGTCTAGACTTAGCAAAGACCAAGTGGGCGTTGCTTTC
The DNA here is from genome assembly GCA_030248195.1 of Trissonchulus latispiculum. Classification (NCBI taxonomy): domain Eukaryota; kingdom Metazoa; phylum Nematoda; class Enoplea; order Enoplida; family Ironidae; genus Trissonchulus; species Trissonchulus latispiculum. The sequence goes on along the minus strand of JASAND010002191.1, from coordinate 10,868 downwards.
ATGATCCGTCCAGCTCTTCAGGTAGATCGTTGTACAATAACTTTGTGTTGATGCGTCGCAGAAGCATATTAAAGCATACTTTGTCTGGTTGCCAGTTGGTTGGTTCAGATAGCGTGGCACTTGGATATTTGATAATTCCTTCAGGTTAAGTGCGATATCATTCCATTCCGTTTCTTTAGACTGCGGCAATACTTCGTCCCAATCTGCGTTGTGTTGCCAGAGATCCTGTAGGAAAATTTTTGCTTTGATAGTCACCGAACAGTAGAACCCCAGTGGGTCAAAAACAGTGGCTATTTGCTTCAATACTTGCCTTTTGGTGATAGGCGACACAGGTTCAAGTTTGTCTCCTCCTTGTAGTTGGAAAGTGTCGGTTATGGTGTTCCATTTTACGCCCAAAACCTTGACATGGTGATCTTTTACCTGGTCTTGGTCAGGCAAGGATTGTCGAAATTTGGCGCTGTTAGACGTCCATTCTCGTAGGTTCATAGATGCCTTTGAGAATGTCTCTTTGGCTTGTTTATAGAACTCAGTAGCATCTTCAGTTGTATCCACGGAAACAATGACATTGTCGACATATATGTTCTTTAGTATTTTTGTGCACACCCAGCCACCAACCTTCTTCATGTGATGAGCTACGGTAGCTGATAACAGGAAAGGACTTGATATTACCCCATATGGTACTCTGGCAAATCTGTAGATCTGCAGATTATTGGTGGTAGTGGGATTTTTGGGTTCTTTAAGCCAAATAAAACGTGTTACGTCTCTGTCTTTGGAGTTCAATCCCACTTGTAAAAAGGCTTTTTCTATGTCTGATATTAAGCCGATGGGATGTAGTCGAAATCGCATTAAAAGGCCGCAAAGATCAGCCAAAATGACCGGACCTCTTTCTAGACAGTCGTTTAAGCTCGGATTGGATTTGGAGGTTTTCGCAGACGCGTCATATACTATGCGAACTTTGGTTGTTGTTCTTTGAGGGGTTATGACTGCGTGATGAGGTATGTAGTGTAGTCTGTCTTCGGTGCCTGGTTTGTCGATTGGCTCAATAATACCTTTTGATAACTGATCTTGTAGGATGGCATCGTATTTTTCCAAAAGAGACTTATCTTCTGCCAGTCTTTTAAGCAAGGACTTTAGTCTTCCATGGCCAAATTATAGTTGTCTGGTAAATCTGGATGCTCTTTCTTCCACGGCCACGACACCATGTACATTTGGTTCTGGAAGTAGATGCTGTTTTCAAATTCTTGCCAAACAGTCGTATCTATTTCTTCTTTAGGTGTAGGGCACTTGATTCCTATCATCTCCGTTGACCATAAGTCTTCGATGCTATTGGGTTTGACAATTGATTCGTCTGGAGTTTGCCACCCAAAAGGTTCAAGAATGGATGTGTTTGCACCGTTAACCAGAGTCAACATTGATACAGAGGTTGTGTTGGTGAACGTTGTTACACTCTTCCAGTTAGTATCCATCCAAGCTTTGAACCTAATAAATATAGTCCATCCCGAACTTTCAGTTTTTCTCCAGTTTTTATATCACAGTAGCTTTCTGCTCCTATGAGGACATCTACAGCTGACTTGATTGGTGTCGTTGGAATCTGGTCAGCCAATCCGAGAGACTCCCAAAGGAAACTGTTTTCTAGCTTTAGCTCTGATCTTTGGATATTTCCTGTTATTTTTGGAACAATTGTGGCATTGAGTATAGTTGTCTTTCCGTTTGGGAATTGTAGTATTACATTTGTTGAACTGGTCTTCAGTTGTTTGCACATATCTGTTCCAAAGGTGAATACTGACAGAGATTCAGAATTGTGTTGTTTTAAGTTTAGTTGATTGGCTAGATTGGTTGTAATGTATGTTCTCTGACATGCAGAATCTAGCAATATGTTAACCTTTTGTGTTCGTTTAGTGGATGGATTAGCTAATGTAGCTTTTGCCGTTTGTAGAAGAACTTTCCCACTTTGGTTGACAAGTACACTTTCTTCTGCAGGTTCTGGGTCTGCGATTGGGGCAATTACTGTAGCTTCGTTTGGGAATTTGGTAGTACAAAGACTTCTGTGGTGGGTCCCATACAACTTACAGTAGACACATTCACGTTTATGAGGGCACTGAACAAGCTTATGTCCAGTTCTGAGGCAACTGTGACATCTGTCTTTTGCTTGGTTTTTTCTGGTTTCTGCAGAGGGGAATTTTTGACATTCATCAAAATAGTGATGTTCACCACAAAATACACACGATTTAGTTTTCGATCTGGTATTCCGTTCGTTAGAGACAAGAGCTTCAGTTGTAGATCTGCCGTTGTACTTTGTGGCACCGTTTCGGATAGAACTACCATTAGGATAGGAAAAGCTGTGCTTCGGGTTAGTTTGCTGATCAGCAATTTCTCTGGCTCATATGTATTTACGAAGACTTTCTCGAAGACTTTCTACGGTCCAAGCTTTCTGTTCGTTTTGTTCTTCCAATCTAGTTATCACATCCTTGGGTAGCTTTGACTTGATCAGTGATACAAAGTAGAGATGGCTGGTATCTTGACCCATACTTTGTAACGACCGTAGATGCTTCTCTATTTCCTCGTAAGTGCTACGTAGCTTGTGAACGTTGCTGGAATAGGCGGGCTGAAGATTTGTAAGGGAGGTATAATGAGAATCTATTATTATCTGGGGGGACCCGAAACGTTCAGTTAAGTAGTCAACCGCAACTGCATAATTGTCCGCCGTCTGCTGCAGGCCAGCAATTGCCTTTGCAGCTTCACCAATTAGCTTTGACTTTAGGTATGCAAACTTTTGGATATTAGTAATGTCCGGGTTGTTATGGACACTGACTTGAAACATGTCCCAAAATTCTTTCCACTGCTGTATTTCGCCATTGAATGAGGGTAAGTCCAACTTTGGGAGCATTGTATTGCTTTGTCTTGGGTTGTTGCCATCGTTACCATTCGCCCCCGCTTGTTGCCGGTGATTGAGTTCACCATTTTGGGGATTTCGGGAGAGAACAGTAGTTTTCCTGGCCTTCAGTCTAGCTAGAATTTCTTCAATATTATCACCGAGTGTCTGATTTTCTTGAGCAACGGGCAGGACTTGATCATCATCTAGATCTTCCTTCAATAATTCAGAATCAAATGTAGCAATTTTAGCAATATCAGCACTTAGCAAATCAATGCTAATGTTCAGTTTCTCTAGATAAACCGTAGTGTCCCTCTCGTCTGGACGAGGTTCCGCCAGTAAGTTTCAGCGGTTTGCCTACCCCGAAACGTCCGCGTCCGCGTACTCGTCTATTCATAAGCTGCTCCGGGTTACATCCTACTGTCTACGGTTCGTCGCCAAGTGCAGATCGAAAACTACACCTACCACTACAATAATTTTGACAGACGAACTACGCCAAGCCCGAAAGGTTTGGATTACGGCAGTACAGCAGGCCTTTGACGAAGACATGGATGCCTTACTAAAGGGAAAGATTACTCAAGTGGCCAAACAGCTAGATTTGTTTATCAGCGACGGGGTTCTCCGATGTGGCGGAAGAATCGCAAACGCTCCAATCAGCTTTGACGCCAAATTTCCAGTCCTAATTCTTAAAAACAACCCATTCACAGGGCTGTTAATTAGAGATGCCCACAACAGAGTTCATCATTTTGGTGCCAGGGGCCGATTTCATGATAAGTTACAAGTTTTACAAGCTACAACTTGTAGGCTTGTAGCTTGTGACTACAAGTTGTGCTAGATTCGGTTTCATCAATAATTTCCTTTAACTTGTAACCACAAGCTACAAGTTACAAGTTACAAGCTGTAAAATGCTCTTGCTCAGCTGCATTTTCTCAGCAGTTATTGCTCAGTTAAAGGAGTGTTAGTTCTACAGTGTTAGCTTTCGTGTTCTGTCCCATTTTTAGTTTTTTGTTGCTTTTTTGTATTTGTTAATTTGTCATTGCCTACCATTTTGAAGTTGATTTAATCGTTTCAAAATCCTACTTTTTTAAGCCAACAATTTCATTGTGCACTTATACTAGAAATTTTAAATTAGCACGTCAAAAACAGTTATGTTCATGATTTTTTGATTTTATAATTTAGAATTTCATTATTGCATATATAACTAATTTGACTATTTCCATCCATGGGCTCCCATACTTCGGCCACATTTAGCCAAAAACTACAGTTTGTCCGATGGCTTATTGAAAATAAGGACAAATTGACTGGATCCTTTAGCTCAACTCTTACCAAGGAAGACAGAGTTAATGGCTTGAAGGAGATTTACAACAACTGCCTATCAATTGGTATTGCTTTCCCGAAGGAAAAGGACTACACATATGTTCGAGACACATTTTGGCCTAACATTCGCCGCCTAACAGTGGTAAGTTTCTGCATGATTCCTAAATTGATACCTAGTACAGCATTGTTAGTTTATATTTCAGCAAATCAAAACTATAAAACGAGACATGTTATCAATATTGATATGGACATGTATGAGCGAATTCACGAAAGCAATTTACAAATTTCATCGAAAACGTTGGACTAAGCGATTTCTTGTTTCAATCCCATCATTTTCAGGTAGATCGAGCTCCTCTGCTTCCAAATTAACGTCTTCAGTAACCGCGGCCCCAAGCCCAACCATTTCTTCCGCCTCCGCTGGATCAAACGATAACACCAAATTATGCAAAAAAAGCACAAGCTTTAATTAGCCTCTGCAGCAAACATAGGACTAACCCGCAGTTTGTTTAAGGCGCTGGTTTCCTTTCGGGTATTTTTGACTCGAACGGCTTTAATCCTTTACTTAACTTGCTAAAACATTCGAAATAGCCTATATCCGTGCTCTTTAACATTCTGGGACCAGTCCCGGTTTTTTAGGCCAAAAGATTTTACAACCTTTGAGCTGTTTCCAGTGGTTAAGTTCGTATAAGCAAAAAACTGTTTTGAGGGTCAAAAAATGGCCATTTTCGAAGAAATCAGTTTTTCAAAATTACTGCCAAACCTTACGAACAATTTTCGTCCATTTATACTCAATCGATAGAGCGTTCAAATGCACATTTTATGAATCCCTACTAGCCGGACTTTATTGCTTTCAGCTAGAGATTTGGCCGGAAAACCATTTTGGCAAAACTGCTGTTATTTTATTTTAAACATCGATTTCTCGAAAACTACTCGACAGATTTCGGAGATTTTCGCCAAAGTGGAAATTCGCCCTATTGAGGAGGGACGTTTTTTCTTCGTTTTGGCTAAAACGTCCCCAGTTTTGAGAAAATTTAGCGCAAAGTTTAAAACTAGTGTCTCCGTGCATTTTGCGAATTTTCTCAACCGTTAAGTGACACTGAGCGAAATCCAAAAAAACGTCCCTCGGCCCATATGTCCTCTGTATGATAGCGCAAAAAGAAATTTCTTCTGATTCCGCATTTCTGAAAAATCGATGTTCGAAAATTTTTGGTCTATATTCAGCCGTTATGTCAGAAAATTTTTGCTAATTTTTTGCTAATTTTGCGAATTTCGTAAGCTCATGTGAATGTCCTGATTGTAAGCTTTAAAACGGTGTATAAAGTTCTTTCCAATTCCCAAAATTGCGAAAGTTAAAGCGTTTTAAAAAATCAACACAAAAGCCCTGCACGAAGGGATACCACCAGCTTAAGCAAGCAAAACGATTTTTCATCACTCCAAAAGCATTCTCCACAACACGGCGAGTCTTAGAATGAGCCTTATTAAAGTTTTGCTCAGCGTCACTTATTTCGTATTTCTGGATTGGGGTAATCAGCCACTGCTTTAGGGGGAACCCCGAATCTCCTAAAACGATGCCATTGGGAAATGGACGCCACCCTTCATCATCAAATTTCGTCGCCAGTGCACTGAGTCTCAGAACGCGGGCATCGGGAACACTTCCAGGCCACTTAGTGCTGACGTAGTAGAATTTGTAGTCTGGGCCACAAACCATTAAGCAATTCAGAGAATGGAAACCTTTCCTATTAACGTATTGATGTTCGTCTTCAGAAAGAGTCTTAATCTCCACGTGCGTGCCATCAATACAGCCGACTACGCACGGCAACTCACCCAATGCGTAAAACTGGTTTACCATCTTGCGTAAATCAGCATTTAAGCTTGACCAGCTTACTACCTCGTCAAATAGAACAGAATTAATGACTTGGACTACGCGGTGAACCGAGCGGCAGAGTGTCGATTTAGACGGACCATGGGCATCGCCGACTAAATGATAAACCCCCCCCCGTAGCTAGGAATCGGAGAGTAAAAAGTAAGTGTTCACTAGCAGAAAGAAACAAGCAGAAGTTTTATGCAAAAGTGTTGTTGTAAAGATATGGAGCTGAACTTCTTGTAAAGTTGTGTTCCGGCTACGCAGAAAAAGTTTTTATCACAAGAGCTGATTAGTTTCTAGTTTATTAATTAACTAATTAATCCTAGAGTTCTGTTCGCCGTGTATGCCAGCATTTGAGTTCAAAATAACACCCTGCTTCCCGAATCCAAGAGCTTCACGTGTATCCGTATGTATGTAGGGCTTATGTCCTGCTTTAAGAAGAAGTCCACTGTTTGTGACCTCATACAGTTCTAATAGCCTCGATTAAATAATTGCCACTGCGAGTGCTGTACAGTGTTCAACCATGAAAAGCTCAAATCTTGGTTAACTGGATATAAGCCACCTTGATTGCAACTTCGCATGAACTAGTAGTTTTCATGAATATATTACGACCTTGGCAGCAATTCGTTGTTCCTGTTACTAGTATCTTCGACAACTTAGAGCATAACTTCATTTGCATAAAACATCGTGAAAGTCGCGCAATTATTGTAGCGGATTTAGGTAACGTAACGGAAGGAAAGATGTGAAACAAAATGAACAAGTAGGCCCCTAAAAGGGGCATTATTCCTTCCCGGCGTTTGATGTTTGCTTTCGTGAATGTGACCTGGTCCTTGAAGAATAGAACAAAGGGTAAGCGTTATACGCAGCAAGTCTTGCTACACATTCTTTTGGGAAACTGGGAAACTGTTGCCTGCATATTAAGGCCAATTTACACCACCAAACTTTCATCAAACCAAACCTTGGTCAAACTCAAGTTTGGTGAAAGTTTGGCGGTAGTTTGATGGTGTAAACATACACCAAACATCCATCAAACTTCCACCAAACTACCACCAAACTGCCAAACTGGCATGGTCCTATAGCAATTTTCACTAAACGTTTGATTTAAATTACCAATCAGAATCCATCAGAAACCCACATGACTGTGTCTAGGCGATTACACTTGCATATAAATTAGAGCGTTTGTTTGCGTCCTTCGACAGTTTTTATTTTGTACTATTCATTAGTGTTGTTTCCTTAGCCGATTTTCGTTTCAGTTTTAGTCCGCAATCCTAAATACTTTCCGTTACGTTTTAGTCCGCAGTGCAAAATAACTTGATTCAGTATTAGTTTCAGTCGGAGTTTCCATTTCAGTTTCAGGTCACTTAAAAAGGACGGCTTCCAGCCTTCAGAGCTAGCATTAGAAGGAATTATTAGAAATATTGTTTGGAATATTGAATGAGGAAGTATTAAGAATATTCAAAAGGATTTATATATTGGACTAAAATTTAGTGGTGCAAACTGGCCTTTAAGGTGCTTTGTTAATTGAAACCTGGAAAATCTCATAGTACTGTAAATCTGTACTACTTTTCGAATGCGGATGTGCTCTCCTTCTTTATCTACAGCCTTCTTCCTGATGCTGAAAAACACACTATTCTCTTGTGATAGTAAATAAGAGACCTATTTGCAAATTACCACCGGACGTTGCTGCCATGCGGTTTTCATTCCATTTATTGGCACCGGGGCAAAACAGAATAACGGTGGGTAATTGGCAGTTGGCAATAACAGTACAAAGTACTGAGAATATTACAATAGTGTGCCTCTCTTCTTGTACAGCACTGATCATAGCTAGACATATAGTTAAATGACTATTCCAAATTACATACCAACCTAATTTGCATATTCTCTTTTCTCCAAAAATGCCGTAAGCTAGGCCCTGTGTTAAAGATAGGACTAAAAGCTCCAGGTTTTCCATTACAACGCTTTAAACACCAATTTCCGTGATAATGATTCCGTCTCCAGACGGAATAAAAACCAGTTTCTCAAACCCCTTGATATGTTCATCCCATATCGACTATTTCTCAGCAAATAATTAATGGTGTGTTGCAGTGCGTCATACTGTAAGAATAATGTATAATAGCCGGCTACGCTGAGGCGTAGCCGGAAAAACGGAAACGGAACGGAGCCTGAAGAATAATATCGAATAATGATAATAATATAAGCGTATACACTAGAATAACAGCATTGAACACCTTCACTGCCATGCACTAAACATGCTATATATGTTAAATGGGTGCCGTAGGTAATTTATTAGAGTGAGTGATTTTTGTTAATTAATCAATGTTACATTATGAAATCACCAACCTTTCCGGGGGTCAAAGGTTAACAAACCGAGCATGTCTAGCGTGTTTAGTACATGGCAGTGTAACAGTTCCTTAACTGTTATTTCTATTATGTACAAAGAGTACATACGTAATGATTGTAGATCTCTGTAGCTCTCTGTTATCACAGAAAAAACTGCTATGCGCGCTATCGGCTTACCCTCCCAACCCCGGTTTAACCCGCTTCCATACCGCCCCTGTATGGGGGGGGGGTAAGCCGGTAGCGCGCATAGCATAGTCCTTGCTGCGATAACAAAGAGCATGTCTGCTCTCTTACTCTTATCATTATGTATATATTCTTGATAATACCAATACAACAACTTCTGATAATAATAATACGGTAAATGTTTATTTTAGTCCAAGAAAGACAAATCTCGGAAGACTGGAGAAGGAAGAGTGGATTTTACTGAATTGGACAAGCTTGTACTTGAATATCTTGGTGAAGAAAGTCCAGCGGTTGCTGGTTTGCCTGTCGCGGAAAGTTTCGAACCAACGCCCTCGCCAGCGTCTACCATCACTGAAAGGGACACTGACAGCCCCGTTAGTGGTACCGTACAGCATACCAAACCATTTACCCCAGCCTCATCGAAGAAGCGGGTTCGTTCAGACAATGTATCACCTACAGCAGTCCGATTTGGTAGCCGATTGAACGAAATGAAGGTGGAAAAATGGGTGCCGAATTGGAAAACCTACGACTAAAAAACTACAAGCTCAAGCTGGAAATCTGGAACCTAGAAAATTCTTTGGGTCTGCCTCATCGGTTTCCTATTTCAGAAAGATCTAGTGGTGCCGCTGCTGCAGTTGAAGCTCATCAGTCCTTTCCACCCGCCGCCGAAGCGTTGCCCGGGATTCTGCAGAAATTCTTTGGATATAACGAAGTGCCAAGATCCCAGTGTTAACTTGGAAAAGGTTCAAACTTACGTCCTAGAAGGAATTTTTAGTTGAAACGTGTTTACTAGCTTGGATTAAATTCTGTTGTTTCTGCTGCTACTGTTGTTAGTGTTGTTGAAAATGAATAAAAAATTGAAAATTAGAATTAAATTATGAGTTTAAGTTATCATAGCAAATGAAATAATACAAATTTAAAAAATTAGCAAAAGTTAACGGACTAAAATCGACTAGCAGACAATCAAACGTTTGCAGAATATAAGCCTACAAGACAACCTTCGACTTGTAAACTTGTAAGGATATTTTTAGTTGCTTGTAAACTTGTATCTTGTAACTTGTGGGTTCGTCAAACGGGAACTGGAAATTCTACTTGTAGGACACTTGTGAAAACACAGCTTGTAGCTTGTACCTTGTAACTTGTCGTCAACTCTTAGTGAAACCAAAATCGCTTGTAACTTGTGACTTGTAGCACTTGTAACTTATCATGAAATCGGCCCCAGAGCTACACTTGCTGAAGTGAGGAAACAGTACTGGGTTCCTCAGGGTCTGTCTGAAGTCAAGAATGTTATTCGTCACTGCTACGTTTGCCAAAGAAAAGAAGGTGGCGCCCTCAAGCCACTTAAGATGGGCTCACTTCCGCCACAGCGACTGAGCCCATCGCCCACTTTCACGTTTACAGGGCTGGATTACCTTGGCCCTCTGTACGTCAAGAGCAGCCACGGGAAACCTTATGAAAAAGGTGGATATGTATCTTCACCTGTTTGTCTACCCGAGCAGTCCACCTGGAACTGGTGGTGGATAGCACGGGGTCGGCAGCCATCAATGCTATCAAACGGTTCATTGACGGTCGTGTCTGTCCATCCTCATTCTGGTCTGACAACGCACCACAATTCAAAAAGGCATCGTCAGTGTTGCACAGCATTTGGGAATGATCCAATGGAGACATTGAAGACATGGAATCGTTTCTTGCCAGCAAGGAGATCCTCTGGAAGCTTATACCGGAAGGGTCTCCATGGTATGGCGGGTCCTACGAGCGCCTTATTGGCCTTGTCAAAAGGGCCCTTCGGAAGATCTTATGGAAAAGCCGCATCTCCGAGGACGGCCTAAAGACACTGGTTTGCGAAATCGGAGGAACTTTGAACTCTCGCTCTCTTTTGAGTACATCTTCTGATTTCAACGACTGGCCATTCCTCCTTTAGTACTGCCACAAGCCGAAGTTCACGAGCCCGCAGTCATAAAAAGCTTAACGGAGTACTACAGCATTCTGAAGAGAAAGATGGAAACCTTCTGGTCCCTGTGGAAAACCCATTACCTTCAGGAGCTCAGGGAAGCTCAGATTAACTACTTTAAAAGAAAGAAAGGGGAAAAACCTAGGAAACCGGTGGTCAATCAAATTTATCTCGTTAAAGGTCCCACTCCCCGAATACTTGGACTATGGCAAAAGTGACTGAGATTCTGCCGTCGCCTGACGGTGAAGCGCGCTACGTTCGCCTACAGTATCCAAGTGGGTCCAGCAGCCGGCGAGGAATAAAAGATCTGGTGCCGTTGGAAATGGAATATTCCCAACATG